>CAJQZM010041154.1:33207-59578 GCA_907164665.1 Colias nastes | reverse complement strand
TGTCTGTTTGTCTGTTTGTCTGTTTGTCTGTTTGTCTGTTTGTCTGTATGTTTGACCGGGCTAATCTCGAAAAGTACTGCATAGATTTACTTCAAATTTTGCATGAATATTGCTTAGAGGTCGGGTGAGGATAGTTTATACATATCATCATGATATCACCTTCGGGGGAGGAGCTGTGAACCTTTATTTTTCTTACCTATTCTGTGTACTACGACAGCGTACAATCTAAAAACTCATGTTTAAATGTTGGTTTCGAGTAAGCCATGCTATTATCTAGCTTTACAAAATAAAAACCATGTCATTTACGTAATTTGGGCAGAGAAACAGTTAAATGAATCTTAGCAGTATAAAGACAAATTTGAAACAGCGCCATCTATGAAGTGTTAGAAAAATCAAATACACGTTAACTATTGGAAATTAATAATCAAATGACGCATATATAAATGTTGTTTGACAATATCTAGATTGACACTATAAAAATAATGCCATTTAAGTAACTTGGGAAGAGAAACATAGTTAAAAGAATGTAAGTTGTATAATGTTAATTTTGTAACAGCGCCATCTATGAGATTTCGTAAAAATCAAATCAATTTACATGTTAACACTACTGAATACACTGTTGAAAATTAATAATTTAAATATAATTATTATGTTATTTATTTAACTCTTTAACCCATATCTTCCCTTCACTATAAGGTATATTTCGTGTAAATAATAAATATGCTACATTTTTTTAAAGTGAGGGTAGATGTTTATTATTTTAAGTAAAACTAGACACCATTATCTACAGTTAATCTAATATTGATTGTGTTCATTAGTTACAATTTTAAAAATCTTCGTGTTTTATAAATTTACTAGCTTACCGCCCGCGGCTTCGTCCGCTTTGTCTAAAACTTAATAAATTATATACTAGAACCTTCCTCTTGAATCAGTCTATCTATTAAAAAAACCGCATCAAAATCCGTTGCGAAGTTTTAAAGATTTAAGCATACAAAGGGACATAGGGACATAGGGACAGAGAAAGCGACTTTTTTTATACTATGTAGTGATATTTATAAAGCAATTGAATGCCATAAAACCAAAAATATCAAATGCAATCTTCGTGTTTTGTGAATTTTCACCATCATGCGTTCCCACAAAAGGTAAGTTGTTACTTATAGGTATTTATTTTTTATAATGATAGCAATTCATGTTTTTTGTTGGTTTATTATATTACACTTTTAGAATGAAATAATAAAATGATGAATTCTTTTATTATTTTGAGGTGCATTGGGAACAGTAGTTTTTGATAAAATTTTATTTGTAAGTAGCTTTTTTTATAGATTTACAGTTAACTTTTGATTTTTTTATTTACAGATTCAATTCTCATAAAATTATATCGCCTTTGGAAGACGATTTCTGCTGATATTTTTACAACACCACTTGAAAATTGATGATTTGATGATAAAGATAGTAGCAGCGAGGATTAAGTGGAAATTAGTAATAATCCGCTTCGTCAATTTTTGACTGAAGTTAATGTCCAACGTCCAATGGTTGGAAGTATCTCGGGAAATTTTGGAGGATATCTTTCAGGAAGGAGAGGAGGGGCAGCCAACCACATATCAAACTACTACGTTTTAGTACCGAAAAAAATGTTATTGCCAAATGAAACGTAAATTTTGCACTCACAACTGTACAAGTAATGTTTTTATTTTGATTTTGCGGTTATCTGATTATAATATTTATCGTTATGGCTATCGAGGTACCGACCGTACTGGGATCAGAGTACATGATACACAGTTCATCATCCAGGATTGCTAAGAGCATTTTTACACTGAAAAAGATGTTTTCTTTGAATCGTAGTTGCTTCATTTATTTATTTTTAATCATTTTACATAGGTAATATGTTTTATATTTTATAAATATATCTTTTTCATTATTTAAGTAGATAAAATAAATTATGTTACGGTTTTATAAGAAAACACAGTGTATTTATTAGGCGACGGTGATTTCTTCCAGGCAAAAGATATTCATCAGTTCAATAAAATTGAATAGTATGTTGTTAGTTATTCTTTAGATTCACAATTGTAATGAGCATTTCCGCATGTAAGTTGTATCGTAGTTTAGATATATCATAGTTTTGACATATTAAAGTTCCAACAAAACCCTCAAATTTTTGAGCAGAGTTGAGCAAGATAATTTGAAAAATGTGCCGTGTTAAGTATTATAGAAGAGGTTAGTTCGTTGGTAATTATTATTTCTTCTTCATTTACATGTTGTTAGTAAAAATAAACTTTGACTAACAGTCAAAGTAGTCAAAGTATATTTTAACTAATACTACTTAATATCTATTATACTTATGTTCAGTATTTATCTGTATTATTATTGCTTGGTAATTAATATATTTTCATGTCGTATACCTAATTATAAGCATAAGTTTGATGTGTAATTAGCTGGATTTATTTTTACACACTCACAGACTTATATTTTATGTTAAAAGAGTGTTAATAGTGTAAATCATAATATTTTTTCACAATTAAAAATAATCCTTTTTTCTGATGGTGTTAGCATTGAATTAAACCGCGCTGTCGTTTCGTTCACAAAAAGTGATGTTATGAGGAGCATATTCGGTCCTCATATCATAAAAAATCTGTGCGAAAACAATAAACACGTGTGAGGCCCTCACGGCAGATCGGGGCGGTCTGACGCGAAGTGGGGACAGCGTTGTCACTGTATCGCTCTTGCCACGCTGTTCAACAGACTTATTCGATAGTTCAGTTTTGTGTTAAGACCGCTGTGACAACCAACCCGTGAGACAACCAAACCCGGTCTCCCCTACTATCCCGTGAGACCGAAACCTTCACTGAGAGGGTATGACGTCTCACAACTGATCGCAAACGGCATATTGTACTATCCCGTGAGACCGAAACCCTCACTGAGAGGGAATTACGTCTCACTACTGATCACGACAGTCATATTTTATCTCGAGAATCTGAAACTTTACTCAATATGAAGACCGTTTGACAAATGATAGGGTGCATCATAATATTATTCGATCTCTTGAAGATGAACATGAGCATAAGCAATGACTAGAGTAGGGACGCGAATATTACAATTATATGAGACAAGAACGATTAATAAGTTTGTTTAATGAAAGATTAAGAATTGAAACTATTCGGTCTCTGGAAACGGACGAATAGCGAGAGGCCCGTCTTACTGCAGACAGATTTCGTCATAGTCTTAATGACTTGAGGTAAACAATCTACGAATTCGGTGGTGTGGTCTGACAAATATAAAAGTGGGTTTGCTTATAACCTCACAATTGATTACAGATCATCTTCTGTATAGGCAATATTAACGTAGTATGTTCTTTTTGTAATGCTTTAAAGTGTAGTAAGGAGTCGGCTTTCGTTTGAAGATACACCGGAACCTTTGAAATCACTACTTTTAGAGAAACATACTGTGCAATGTAAACTGTTATTAGACAATATTCGCTCTTATAGTAGTGCGTTTCAAATGATCCTTTGGTGCTCAATAATTATCAGAAGGTCCGTTCATGCTTACTTTTAAGATACAAGGTCAAGTTTACCATTTGATAGGATCCCTTTTGCCTGAAGGCCAACCTAAGTTTGTTTAAATATATTTTGTATTCGACTACAACGAATAGTGGAATACAAGAAATCAATATTTCTCAAATTTAAAACTGAACTCATTTCACAAATTTAGAACAGGTTAATTCGTATATATGCAGTTTTAAATCGACATTAGAAGCTTTTCCTCAAGATGGTGATATCGGCACTCAGGAACTCCTTGGACGTGTTATAACGCCCAGGCCACAGTATTACAAATTTTTCCTAAAATAGAGCAACGAATGTATTTTCGCATAGCAACGGAGGGGAACTCGCGGGGGGTCAAGTGACGCGGGCCACGTACCACAAACATGCTTAGTTTGTGGTACCGAGCGCGAAAGAAAGTCATCGTGTTTTTAGTAAAGTTACTATGTAAACTAACGTAATTTAATACTTAGGTACATATTCTATATTGGTGTGCTCAAACTGTTAATCTACATTTAATTTACATTATTATTTGATACTAAGTAATGTGGAATTTAAATCACATTCATTCATGTTTTCTTCAGATTTTAAGATTTTCTTATCAGAGTGTTCAATTTTAATGTAGTTAAATTTTATAAGAGACAATAATTAAGAACATTCAAAAATAAAGTGTCACGTAAAAAACGACCTAATCGCGGACGAAGTCGCGGGCAACAGCTAGTTTTTACAATATTATAAAAAAATATCATAAACAAGAATTTATATAAAATTAAAATTAAAACCTGACAGCTAATATTTATGTAGCCAACGTTACTAACACCACTACCATAATAATTCAGATGATTGCAATGTCACCTCATAAATCAAAATCGGTTCAGCGGTTTATACTGCAGGACGTGCCAAAGAAATATTATACATAGATACACTCGAAAAACATAACCCTCTTTCTTCCGTAGTCGGGGAAAATTTTGGGAAAATTTTCAATATCTGGTAACATAACACCCACACAGAAGCACCGTGTACGTACAGTGCAGCGGCGAAATGACAGCACACATAGCTTTATGGAAATGACGATAATTTATTCGGTTTAGTTCGGCAACGCTCCATCTGTCTTTTATTTTGTAATCTAAGATATATTCATTATTAGGTTTCTCTTATTGTAAATAAATAAATAAATATTATGCCATCCAAGTAATCGTAGGCCACGTACTATAATATTATACAGATACCTACTGAAACGTAATATATCTACCTATAAGTACGTATATCAAACGCACACCATAGAACCATCTATCATCAGTAACAAATGCCTTACCTCAAATGGGATTGGAAAATCATATTTCCTAAGCCTATTCACTTATCGAGTTCCCCTCACGACGTCCAAAGTAATCGAGTTTTAAGCGAAACACAGGCTTCTATACATTTATCACTTCACGGTGTAAATGTCAATGAGCTTGTAAAAATCACGTAAAATCACATAATACATAGTCGAAAATTACATTAAATAAAATAATTTTTGATGCCTAAAACAAAACATATTATCGAAAGTTTTATATAACATTGTCTCAAACAGTGAAATTTAAAAAAAACAAGCCGTCAAACAATCGTCTTAAAAATTAAAAAGTTAAAATACCAATTTAATTACATAAACTTGACACTAACAAAGAGTCAGCTCATTATTATAACGAAGTAAAAAAAAAAATTCTTAACATTGGCGCTAATTGGCATGAGTTCGAAATTCGAATTACATAACATTTGTTTTTTTTTTTCGAACTGGACAGTCACAACAACTGTCATTAGAAACTAGAATTTGCTAGAGATAATAAATTAGTGTAAAATTTTTACATATTACATAGTCGAAAACTACATTAAAAATAAACTATGATTGCAATATTAAACTAAAAATGTCGAAAGTTTTAAATAACAATGTCTCAATCAGTGAAATAAAAATAAAAAACAAGCCGTGAAACAATCGTCTTAAAAATTAAAAAGTTAAAATGTCAATTTAATTACATAAAGTGACACTAACAAAGAGTCTTCGCTCATTATTTAAAAGAAAAAAAAACTTTCTAAACATTGGCGCTAATTGGCATGAGTTCGAAATTCGAATTGCGAATATCAATTGTTTTTTACCTCTAAGTTTTTTACGAACTGGCCAGTCACAACTGTCATTACAACTAGAATTCTTCACAGATAATAAATAATTAATGTAAGTCAACAAAGTAAAACAGATATATTATTATAAAATGTGAAATTTATGTATAAATAATAAGTAATAATAGTAAAGATTATATTTTTATGAAGCTTTAGAATTCCAGAAATAAAAATGTGTATAGTAAACAGATCATTAAAAAGAAAAAAAGAGAACTAGTTTCTCCTTTGTAATTTAAATAAGGAATTTTCAAACGAATATTTCTTTTCAGACGTAGAACGCACTAGGAAAATTACTAAGACTATTTCAGTGTTTAATTACCATTTGTGGCTGTCTTAATAAAGGAGAATAGGTTGTTGCTAAATTAAAGACCAACCTTGGAGTCGATTTACTGTTCGTTTATCGATTAAGGTAACATTTATTGAAATTAGTCGTGTTTTTTTATACTTTTAAAACAAACGGATTGTGCAGATTTTGAAATAGGAATTAAATGTAAGTTATGAATCCTTTAAATACTATGAAATATAATTTCGTAATTATTAATATTATTAGGTAGAAAAATAGCATTACGTTTCTACTTTTTTATGTAAATGAATTGAGTTAATTGCTATCAGATAGATATATGTACTTATTATTTATCTATTTATCATTGTATGTTTACTATATCCCTAGATTTTCCGTTTTAGCTCTTTATTGTTTCAATATGGAAAACTTTAGTATGAAAATGGCTATACCTGGATAAAATCTCGTTTCATTTATATAAAACTACCTACACTGGAGAAAAATGTGCACTATAAGAGATATCCAATTATAGAGGTAAGAGGACAGTTTTGATTTTTATTTGGTAATGGATAACCACATAAGGTAATGAAAATTGTTTGAAAATTAAGTATATCACCAGTTCACAGCTACATTATTCACGTTTAACACTAGCTGTGCGTCGCGGTTTTACTCGTGTTTTTCCGCTCCTGTTGGTCTTAGCGTGATGATGATAATATATGCCTTCCTCGATAAATGGGCTATCTAACACCGAAACAATTTTTCAAATCAGACCAGGTAGTGCCTGAGATTAGCGCGTTTAAACAAACAAGCAAACTCTTCAGCTTTATAATATTAGTAGGTATAGACAGGTAACTAAGAAACATATATTTTTATTTTATTTTCCCTTTTTTATAATGTAGAACCATTTTAAGCCTCATTGCCCATACCAAATTACCCCTCCACTGAATTATAGTATCCAATAAATCATTGCACACAATTCTAGCCCCTAACAAGAATGAATTAGCGACGTTAATCCCAAAAACGATGTAATGCTTGATGTTCAGCATTAGGCGGTATTTACTGGGCTAGCTCATGAGATTAGTGCGTCTAGGCATTAATTAGGCTGTAGTTACATTACAGGATCTAATATGACGTTCTAAGCACTTGTTATAAGTGCTAGATTGTGGACAATAGTGCTTCGTGACTCGAGAAGGTTTTATGCCAAGTATAATGTAGAAATGCAGTTGAAAAAGCACAGATATTTCTAAGTGATTGTGCTAATCAAAGCTTACTAAAATTGTAAAGGCGAAAATTTGTTTGTTGGTCTTTCTTTAACGTCGCAATGGTTATTTTATGATATATTTTTAGTTTCTGGAGATGGATACGAGGCTAGAGAATGACTAGGTTATATTTTATCAAGGAAAACAGCCAACCAGTAAATTTCGTTTGACCACGCGGGTGAAGTCGCGCTCGAAAGCTAGTAACTATTTAGTTATTTACATTTTACTGTATAAAATGTAATTCAAAATACATTATTTTTCATTATTATTGTCAAATACACGTGTTTTATAGATTTTTAATACAATTGATTTTATTTCTGTCTTCCTTTCAATTCTTTATTGTAATACGTATTACCAAAAAATCTTAAGAATCAGCACAAACGGCTTTGTCACTCATAAGGTTTCTGATACCTTTTAAGCTGTGTATCAAAAGAAATATATAAAGGGAGGTACGTAAAGTGTCAACCTACGTAAAAACGGTAATAAATGAATTTTTCGTCCACTCCTCATTTATTGTTTGGCATCGGGGAAAACGGAAAATACCGTACTCGGCATTCTTCGCAATTTCTCTAATAAAAGTCCAACTTGCGAAGTTAATAAATCATACTTTTTCCTTAGTAAACACGATCGAGTCGATTTCTTCCAAGGTCCCTTTGGAAGTTTGGAGGGTCTAAATTACAAGGGAAGTAATGCATTGAAACTTTAAGCATCGGATAATGAAGTTTTGATGGATGGTTCAAATGAGTTGAACGTAATTAAATAAATAAATAATAAATAAATAAAACTCTGAAGTCATTGTTAGATGTATTTACGCTCGCATTGGTAACAAAGGCTTGCAGAACGGTGAATATTTTACTATATAGATATACTAGCTGCGCTCCGCGGTTGCACCCGCGTGGCTCCGCTCCTATTGGTCTTAGCGTGATGATATATTATAGCCTATAGCCTTCCTCGATGAATGGGCTATCTAACACCGAAAGAATTTTTCAAATCGGACCAGTAGTTCCTGAGATTAGCGCGTTCAAACAAACAAACAAACTCTTCAGCTTTATAATATTAGTATAGATTTGAAAGGAAGAAATCATTTATTCTAATCTTATCATTTATTCTTATGTATAAAATTCCAAACTAAAAAAAATCGAAAATATAGCATCGTGGTACTGAAAGGACGACTTCGACCTTCGTCTTGCGTATCGTTATTTGTATTGAATTTATCGATAAGAATTCGATGTAAAGAAAATATCATGGATAAGATTTTTAGCTCCAATAATCTGACCATATTCTGAATACCCAAAAATCAAGCACATATTTTACAATACAGTATCACATATTGTACGAAAATGTATTAATATCCGTAGCTTTTATTATCATCATTTTATTCGCTATCCTATTTTAAATCCAGGTATAGAAAAGTCACCTAAGTACATTGGTTATATACATTAATATAGGGGACAGATTTTTTCAACGCCAAATGTCAGTAAGATATATCAAGCCTATCAAATTTGTTTGATTTGGTATAAAACAGAATAATGATTTTAAAATACCGATGAATATATTAACTTCTATAGTTTATATACAGAAAATTAATTTCGAAAATAATGATATAAATGCAAAGAATATATCCATTTTAACGAAACGAAATCAAATAATTTCATAATTCTTTCAGATTTCAGTTTGTTTGTTTTATTGAGAACAATATATCTTCAGTCTGTTGACTATTTGTGAAACTTTTAGCCTAAAAATGTATGTCAAGAGAAAAAACTCGCTAGAAATTGTGTTACAACAGGGTTTCTCTGTGTGCCAAAAATATATTCAAGTCTCCTTGGCTTATTTTATTTGGGGCAAGATATATTTTGTACGTAATTAGATTTAAAATTCGGTTCATTTGGTTTGGATGATGAATTCTACTGGGATATCTTAAATTATTTGCGACCTTTTTTTTGTTGTATTTACTATGAGATTTGAAAAACATTTTATATGTAGATATCTATACTAATATTATAAAGGTGAAGAGTTTGTTTGTTTGTTTGTTTGAACGCGCTAATCTCGGGAACTACTGGTCCGATTTGAAAAATTCTTTCAGTGTTAGATAGCCCATTTATCGAGAAAGGCTATAGGCTATATATTATCTCGCTAAGACCAATAGGAGCGGAGCACTGCGGATAAAACCGCGGAGCGCAGCTAATATTAACTATAACTAGTTATGTTTAGAAAATAATGGACAAAACTCAGAATGTAAAAAAGACCAGATCTATTATATTATGTAGATTGAACAGATCTATCTATTTTAATGTGTATTTGTATATAATTGTAAAGGCAATTAATTGCAGTAAAATACCGCAATTCACAAACATTAGTAAGTTAATAATAGACATTTATATTATCCAGACAACGTTTTCATAATCAAACCTCTTTGCTTAAAAATAATACAAAATTATAATATGCATACGTGGTTATACTGTGACAGTAAGATAGGTATCACTTATAAGTGCTTATAATAACAAACAGAAAAACAACTTCAATAAAAAAAGAAAATATAAACCAAAGTTAAGACCTAAATAATTATATAAGCATAAAATGTATTCTAAACAAATATCTACCATCAATACCGTATTCTAAGAACGCATTAATTTATTCCTCGAAGTAAACAGGAATATCTGAGGCGAAGGAAATAAACTTTATAAATATCTTCGATTTCATTTGATATTCTGGATAAGATTGGATTTAAAAACGATCATGATATCATATTTTTATCCCAAATGTATCATGATTAATATTTATCGATGTTCGACATTTTATTAAAAGGCAAAACGAATAAAATTACGTACTCAGTACTGAATGTTTACATTTTATCGTTTTTATCTAAACAACTTCTTAGAATATATGAAAGACTAAGTGCAATTTAAAACAGAATTTATTCATTCATGGGTTATGGAAATGGCACTCAATTAATCATATACCTATACCTAATTTATTATTTTATACTATAAAACTTTTATTATTATTACAAAAATAAAGGTACATATTTGTAAAATTACAGATAGTAATAACTTGTATGTGCATATATCATCCATGATTCTTCTATATACTGTGATGATATAATATATAAAACTGATTATGTTCAATTGAAAATCATAGTCATTAAAAATTTACAACACTTTAAATTAACCTAGAGCTTACATTATATACGAGAACCACGCGAGCAAAAACAAATTAACAACGCTCTAACAGAGAATATTTTCTTACACAGTTTAATTTCAAGAAAAATATATAATAGACACTATATTTCCTACTAAGAAATGTAAAGCCTTGTTCCGCATTTAATATGAGTATAAACATCTGAGGTTACTATTCCCGGCACTTAATTTACATAAAATATCACAGTAACCGACGCAAAGTAAAATAAAAAACGTTTAAAAAATGTGTTGCTACTGTAAAAATGCTTCTTGTGAATTGTTATTTTCTTGCTCGTAAATTTCGTTATTTATTTCTTCAAGAACTTAACTATGAATATAGACAAAACACAATTTAGAAACAAGATTTAGAAAATACAAAACAAGCATAACATTTTCCAATACACAATTTTTTATCGATTTATCTTTAACCATCTCTAAAGCAATCAAGCACTTTCTTTTTTCACATAAAATAAAAAATTATATGCTTCATAATAATAGCCTTTGATGTTGGCCGCTCATCATCATTTTTTAATAAAGGCGTATTTATTAAAAAAATGGTCTATTTAAAAGAAAGCTATTTGTTTCAAAATACACCCGACTACGAGAAAAAATGTTAGCCACGCATTTCATATAGTTTTTAGTAAAATTAAATTTGTAATTTATAATTTGTTGAGAAAATCCGCGATTGTATTAAAAATATTTTATATATAGAGTACCTACGAGCGCGAGTGTCATTGAAACGCAATGAATAACGTTTATCAATCGAATATCTTTATATTTTACACTAGCTTTCCACCCGCAGCTTCGCCCGCGCAGTCAAAGAAAAACCCGCATAGTTCCCGTTCCCGTGGGATTTCCGGGATAAAACCTATCCTCTTTCCCGGGGTAAAAAGTAGCCTATGTCCTTTCTCGGGTATCAAAATATCTCTATACCAAATTTCATGCAAATTGGTTCAGTAGTTGAGGCGTGAATGAGTAACAGATAGACAGACAGAGTTACTTTCGCATTTATAATATTAGTATGGAAGTATGGATTATATAAGAACCAAAAGACAATATCAAAAGATAAAAAATAAAAAAGACGTCACGAAATGAGTCACGTATTGTCAAGAACTTTTTCCCGTCCCTTACAAATCGATCTCTATTTACTATGTATCGAAGTAAATTTAACTTGTTTTCCCTTCACGTGTGATGAAATGAATTTCCTTAAGGTATATTGTATTGATGTTTTATCATAGCATTTGATATAAGGTGTAAAATTAAATTGATTATGTCAATATGCTATGATAATATGTAGGTATGGAAAATTAAGCTTTAATATTCTTTTACTTAATCATAGTTTTCGTTGAAATGATATTCAATTATCAATGAAAAACATAAGCAGGTTGCTATTACAATATCATCAACGCGAAATTTTGCAGAAACGTTGTTTATCTAAATAAAAGGCTGTTTAGATTTTGATAAACTTTCACATTTATAGACGAATGATGCCGGCTTATTTAATTAATTACCACTTACCAGGTATATATTCAAGTAAAAAATTCAAATCAATTCAATTCAAATTCAATTCAATCTCAATATCTTTGATAATTATAAACTACCGTTATATTTTTCAAATCGATCAAAGCAAAAGCTTAGTAGTTAAGTAGGTTAGAAATAATTAAGAGCAGAACCCTGTTTGTTATTACCCTACTAGGGTATTATAGGTATAGGAGGGTGTATAATATATCTGAATTAATTTTAGAACCTATATTAATTATAGAATTAATAATAATAGTAGTTATGGTAAACACGTTTTGCCCTGCGGCTCCGCTTGTGTTATGGTATGCAAATATGCTTCGAGTAATCTGTATATATTTAATTTTAATTTTTTATTTAATAATATAATTCGTTCAGAAATGTATGAGACAAAAGCACGTTCATTAGATTGTATTATGACAAAAAATATTACAAGAGTGAGTACGAAGAAAATGAATATTACATGAAAAGTATTTAAATCGTTAAAGATTGGTTAAGACAAAAAGATCAAAACTGAATAATTGTATAAGCAATTGCTTCTTTAATATGGTACCTATTTTGTATATAAAGATAAAAGAATCTCGATAAATGTGATGACACTGAATTAGAACCAAATAGTTAAATAATTAAAAAAGCAATCACCTTTTAACGACAGTTTTAACCTATTACCATGGATAATATAATACTATACTAGTATTACATTACCGATTATTCATAGTAGATATATTTTATTGACTGAAAATTTCTGCAAGAGCCATATCCCGATTTTCCTTTCCCCTTATGAACATAACAGATTTATGAAACTAAATAATATATCATAGTATGTACAAGATTAGATTCGTTTGACATTACATTTGATTGAACAGCCCACCTCTGAAAAGGTAATCCTTGACCTTTAGCAACAACTATCGTTGCAAGTTTTAATGAGATTTGGGCGTGGGTCGGTTCTATTCCATTATGTTTTATTTTTAGATATAAATATAGTACTTTATAGTGGATACTACATTTAGAGGAACATGATATCTGATTTGTGAACAGGTATGATGGTTTAAGAAGAATAATTATTACTATCAGATATTATCGTTTTAATTTTATTTTTTCTACATTGAACCTGTATTCATCTTTCATTCGATCATTGAAGTTTTTGGTCAGTTATTCCGCTAAATAAATAAAATTATAGATGTCGCTAATAACCAATATCACCAATAATACGAACTGAACGGTTTACTAGAACATAATATCATATTTTAAGAATAGATATATCCTTCACGTATCGCGATGAAAATCGTTTTTGTTTTATAAAACACATTTCTAATAAATAGATAGAATATCTACTTTATCGTGATTCCTGCAGTGGAACTATAAAATATGGTACACTTTCTTTCGTCTTTGTTCTAATTTTAACCTCTGGAAATCCTAGTATTATAATATTATTTCAAACTTGGATTATAATAACCAAAAACCGTCTCAAAACTATATCTTTTAAAAACGTTCTTCAATATAATAAAAGCATAAAAACTTTAAACCCATCTAAGACCTCAATTCTTTCTCGATCTTACACTCGACTTTATTTAACAAGTGAATGCTAATTGACCTACATTAACATCAGTATAAGGTCACATTAATAAATTCACACTCATTCATGTTGGTATGGTAAAGTTCTTTTATTTCAAACTAGCTGTGCCGCGCGGTTTCACCCGCATTGCTCCGCTCCTGTTGATCTTAGCGTGATGATATATAGCCTATAACCTTCCTCGATAAATGGGCTATCTAACACCGAAAAAATTTTTCAAATCGGACCAGTAGTTTCTGAGATTAGCGCGTTCAAACAAACAAACAAACAAACTCTTCAGCTTTATAATATTATTAGTATAGATTTATTTCATACTGCAAACGTATTTTTATTAAAAACTAGCCGGTGGCTCTGACTACGCACAAGTAGACGCTTTTTATACATTTTTAATTTGTTATATCCAATAAACCAAAAATCATCAAAATCTGTTAAGCTGTTCCTGAGTTACAAGTGGTGTTAACATGTCTTTCTTTCATAATATATAGAGCTACGTATAAATACACATATTATTATATTATTTTGATTTTCTTAGAGTTGAAGTTAAAACTGTATTTTGAGCAATAAGATACAATTCCATGTATTATTAAACGCTAATTGTATGTTTTTTGCTGAAATAAAGATACTTTATTTTCATTTTATTTCAACAGTGTAGTCATGCGTCGTACTTATTTGTATAAAGGATCTTGGCGCAAGCCGCATAGCCTAAAATATTAACGTTATAAATTATTTTTATGGGTAGTGGCGAAGAACTTTTTCAATTATTCTTTAATATAACTCTGCCCCTTTCAACATACGGTCTCAATTTAAATAAAATTCTCAGATCGATTTTTATAACATAGCTGTGCCCCGCGGTTTTATCCGCATTGCTCAGCTCCTATTGGTCTTAGCGTGATGATATTTATAGCCTATAGCTTTCGATAAATGGCTTAACTAAGATTGAAATAATTATTGAAATCGGACCAGTAGTTCCTGAGATTAGCCCGTTCAAACAAACAAACATACCCTTCAGCTTTATTACATTAGTATAGATTTAGATAGTGCTTCATTGTTACTCCATTCTAATTAGTTGTTTATAAATAAATATCAATATCACACCCAACAATGAAAAATCAATAGTATTCCTTGCCCTTTATGCTTTCCTGGTACCGTTTTCTATTCAGCATTTTCCTCACACACATTTTATACGCTCATTATTATATATTTTAATTGTTAGAATAAGTAAATTGCATTGTTTTATAAAATTTATTTATTTATTGTCTAAATAGGTATGTATTTTTATTTATTTATTTAATAATCTTCCAATACATTTTCAGAACGAAACCGAAAACATCAAAACATCACAGTTAAACAAAAAACTCCGCCCATCGTTCAAAAACGTTTTTATCTACAACCAGCACACAAATTCATATTCCATGAATTAAACTATACACATACGTAGCTGACTTACCTGGGAAAAATTTGTCCTCGACGATTTTCAGGTATTTCCTTAATAAATCCACTGTTACTGATTTGAGGGACGCGGGGGTGAATGCCGGGGCTATCGCGCGTGTGCTTACCACGGAGGTCCCGAGAACTGTGAGGATTGAGGACTGAGGTCTGAGGAGGGAACGGTAATGCCCGGTGTACACTGGGTATTTTATATTTAATGTATAGGCTAGTAGGAAGTCGGGTGCAAAGGTATTAAATGTGTATGGTTTTTTTAGTTAGGAAGTGATATTTGACTCGTGAAACTAGAATTTGATTGTTAAGATTTTACGGTTGATATTTATGTGTGTTCAAACGGTTTTTGAACGCTAGTAGTAGGTATTTGATATAGACTACAGGCCCATGTTGAAAAAATTATGGGTCATTTGACCCAGCAGGTGACCTATCTAGAATGATATAAGAGCATAAAATAATAAGATTCAGCACTATGACGTCACTTGTAAGCTGTCCACCTGAGTGCAGATGAGAATTCGAAAGTTCAGGTAGAGATTTTCTCCCCTTGTCTCCATGATTTTTGTACGGCGTTGCGGAATAATTGATTAAAAGTAGTATAGAAATAGTATGACACAGATGCCGTACAAAATCAAATGACCAAATTTACCCCGGCAACTGTCGAAAAATAAAAATAAATTCCGACTTTGTGGACCACCATTTTTGTACGGCATCTGTGTCATACTATTTCTATACTGCTTTTAAGCCATTATTCCGCAACGCCGTACAAAAATCATGGAGACAAGGAGAGAAAATCTCTACCTCAACTTTCGAATTCTCATCTGCACTCAGGTGGACAGCTTACAAGTGACGTCATAGTGCTGAATCTTATTATTTTATGCTCTTATATCATTCTAGATAGGTCACCTGCTGGGTCAAATGACCCATAATTTTTTCAACATGGGCCTGTAGTCTAATACGTTTGTGAAACTAGAATTATTGCGTTTTTAGGCGTCACTTATTTAGTATTTTTATTGATTTTTGGACAGCACAGATTTGTGTAATATTATATAATTTGCACACTGAATTCAATACATGATTATATGCACATAAAGTGATTATTTTTTACCAAAGTTTGATTTTAAAGTGCTGTAAAGAGTCACTTTTTGTGGCACACCGAGTTCTTTAATGTGATTAAAGACACACAAGATATTGTATTTTACCAAGATTAAAATTACAATTATTGTTGAAATTCACTTCTTAACTTTGATTGGTTTTGTAGCACAATGATTCATTCACTATTTAATTATGAAATGAACGTCGTATAGCTCGATTTTGCTATACTATTGCATCGAGTCCCGAGTTAATATTAAGGTTTTTCAAACGAAAACTTCCTTATATAATCCTATATCCTTGGCAACCTTCCGAGGCGGGTTGAGATGCGCGACTAGTCTCGTATTTGGATGGACTCTGGCTTTATAGTTATTTGCTATGATTCAGCAGTAAATGCATTTGAACATTTTTGATTCGAAGCGATGTAAACACGGTCGTCTAAATTTAGAAATTTTTGGTCCTTGCTTTTGATTATAATATAATACTATAATTGATATTTTTAATCTAATGAATTATTTATTTATATCATGATATATTCTCCACATAGTAGGTTGCCTGGAAGAGATTACTGTTAAGTGATGAGGCCGCCTTCTGTGCTGGACTAGTTGTAAGTTTTAATTTTAAGGATTTATTTGTATGCCAGCACAATAAAGTGTAAATAAATAAATATATATTAAAGTAATAAAAAAATTAACATTGGGCGAAAGAGCTAAAAAATAAGTGAAGATCTCTTTGTATAAATAAATATATTACAATTTCAGAAGTCTTTATATACCTTAGTAAGGAATGTTTTTTTCATTTTAGGGCCGATTTTTCAATCGATGGTTAAAACTTATCCGCCCAATAAAGTATTACACGATAATAATAAAATGTCACTCGTAAACTGTCAAAGACGGGCAAAGAATACATTTTTGAAATGGTAGTTTAATACGTTATTCGACGAATAAGTATTAATCAAGGATTGAAAAATCAGCCCTTAATCATTTTGTTTCTAAGAATAATCTTTAACGAAAAGATTAAATTCGGATTAATTTTGGTCGACAAATATTTTCTGCCAAAGTAAAATATTTATTTTACCCGTTAATTACAGTATTAAACGAGAATCGAGTTTCACTTTGAATCAGTTCATTAATAATTTTATACCAACGGGCTTTAATTAAAATTTTCATTGCAACATTTTATGTGTTTTATTGCATTATTAATACGTTCAATGACGCTACGAATCATTACTCCATGACGTGACGGTATTGCCATGATGCAACCTTGAAACTTTTCTCTATACGCGCCTAAAGAAGTTTAATTTCAAAAATATTTGTTTCTCGACATATTTCAATTTTTAGGCAGCCCTTTGTACATTATATAGAATGTTATACCTTTATGTATTTACTAGCTGTGCCTTGCTCCGCTTCTATTAGGCTCGGCGTGATGATATAATAAAGCCTATATAGCCTTCCTCGATAAATGGGCTACCTAACACCGAAAAATTTTTCAAATCTGACCAGAAGTTTATGAAATTTTCACAATCAAACAAACAAACTCTTCAGCTTTATTAATATAAGTATAGATTTTAATGCACAATACAGTGTTATTTAAATAAATGTGAACTGGCCTAGTATTCGCTTACCTTTACGTTGGAAGTTACTATGGCTTTTATAGTCATTGCTTATTGAATGTGTTAATTGTTTCTTTGTAAAGGTTGTGTTAACTGTTGTTCATGGATACAATGGTAAAACTCATCTCGGTTATCATTGGACTAGATTTCTAAGCGCTTTGAATAGTTGTAGGATGTTTTTTAATATAGGAGAGATAATTGTTGTTGTTTATTGTAACACCCTTACATACTTTTAATTAAAAATGTTGTAGGCTTTTCAATAATAACCATTTATATGTTTTCAATTTGAATGAATGTAAGCATTTTCAATCGTTGCTGGATTAAAAACGCTAAGAATCGATCTTCATTATAAAGTTTTATGGCTACAAATAGGTTTTTTATCTTGACATGATTTTAAATGATCTTATCAATAAATAATTCCACTTAAGATTCATGTTATGATAATGTGTTAAAAACTAATAATTTTAGTCAGAATCTTCAACCTTCGACTTTTTTTAGTATTCAGATTTTATATGATCTCTATCTAATCTCTGAATATAGTATGTTTTATTCTATTCACATATACACATTATATTTTATTCACATTACGTGGTAATTATACACAAATACAAGTACCTAATAGAACTACAATCATGAACAAACTATCATCTACAAACAAATCACCTTTAATAAATAATGCTACATGCAAGACTATATTTATATTAAAATTGCTATGACAGGTGTGCTACAAGCTACGAACATAGTAATGTGGCCTACGCCCATAGTGGTGAGAGCTACGACGTAGTAATATGAAGTAATACCGTTTGATATTCTATTAACTTACAGATAGATAGATAAATATTGTACTTAGAAAACACAACACATTAAATGCTAACAGCATTAAATAAAATTCAATCCTAATTAGTATCTTATGTTAGGTATGTGGTATTTATCTATTCTTTATAAATGTAATAAGCGAGGTAGGTAAATTTTAATTTTAGTAACGAAACATATAGGAGATAAAGAAAAATAATAATACAGCGGTCATAGTGTGAAAAGGTAATTTCTTCTAATCAATATGGTTGGCAACGAAATCATTTAATTGTCAGAATTTTTATTTGTATTGAATCCCAAAATAAGAAATCTTTGCACGCTGCCTTTATTTCTGAACTAAATCATATTTACAACCTCTTCCTGATACAGTTTCAACATTTCATTAATTTTAATATCACTATAACACTCTCATACATTAAAATATTTAAATGGACGTGTTTGTCCAAATTCTCTGTTGTAATGGACGCCTCGTTAAAAACTATTTTGGTATATTTTAAACAAGAAAACACAAAATTGAAGGAGTTCGTATAATCCGCATTGCGACAGAGAATTTATATTATGTATTTAGATCCTGTTGTTATGAAGAAAATATACTTCAAATAATATTAAAATAAAGTATTACAATTTGAAAATATTTTTTCTCCGTCACGTTTTTGCCATTGAATCATATTTGATTATTTTTTTCAGATCTAAGGAAGATACTGTTGAAGAATATGAGCTACTTCGTGACGAAATTAAAGTTGAAGGAAGGCATAAAAAAGCTGATGAAGAAAATCTTAGCCGCTTCTGGAAGCTAGACAATAATTAAATATTATATTTATACTACCTTCTTGAAATAAGCAGTGAATAGAAATTTCACGTAATAAGATAATGTAATAATTTCGAGTTAGGTGTATCAAAATCATATTGTTATATTAATGCTACGAAATTGCTACGTTTTCGTAGCTGTGCTGTAGCACATCATAATATTATAAACGATAATTACATACAGACAGAATACGATATTCAAAATTTATAGTCTTCCTATTGAAGTGGTAAATTTTTTAGCACAATTTTTATCATTTTTTATAAAAATTGTGATTCTTTCTTACTCTGAGTTAGTTTGCGTATAAATGATACTGCATGTATTTTCTTATGAAAACAATTTAGAATACCTATTTAAAATTAAATCTTGATTAATATACAAGACATATAATAGTAAGGTTTTGAAATTAAAATTGCTGCTCTTTTTATATAAAATCTACGTATGTCTGCTTTTGTTTATTTTGTTTACAAGTAAGAATAGTAGAAGTAGTAAAGTTTAATACGAATTTTAAACGTAGCATACAATAAGAGCTTGCCGTTTAGTTGAAGGTTGTGGTTTGTGCGTACAAAACCGAGGTCATGTTGCAAAACTAAAACAAAGTATTATAGTGTTCCTGTTATAAAAATGTATTTAAAACCTGTATAGGTAGTTTTCGTAATAGAAGTTTGTAACTTACGTTATTTTTACCCAGTTACCCTTAGACAGATTTGGTAAAAAACTACATAACTAACGAATCTCATCAAAAGATCTTGTCATAATAATCTACCGCATCTATAAAGTACTCGGTAGTCGGTACCTATTCAAAATTTTCCGATGTTTGCCTTCTATAAAAAACATAATAAAATGAATAGTCTTGCTTCAAACAAAAACCTAGTCTTTCTTAAAATTTAGAATATCAATTTTTTAAGTATTATTGAAATTAATCACTTTAGCAACTGTTGTGTTAAATTGACAGTACAAGTGTAGTTTTGTTAAAAATTTTACCCTTATAAACTCATTGTATAAACGCCCTTTAATCTGATAATATTATGCATTACATGATGGTAACCTTTGTTCTTCGCAAATTGGCACGTTCCGTGATTAGAATTTAAACGCATTATTTTCATAGCACTTCAGTCTAATCGAAACGTAGCACCGACAATGAAGTTACTTTTGTAACCAATAGATGGCGCAGAAACCAAAAGTGCAAATTGAAAATAGCGCCATCTGTGATATACACTTGGAATTAAGTGAAGCATTTACCTACAAGTTGTATGTTTTAAAAGCTGGCTAGCCACAGCGATAAATAAACAGATTGTCCGTTTAAATATGACAGTGCTTTGCTAGTTGGTAGATGGCGCTTAAACAAAACTATTTCAGAAAAATTGTAAAAGCGCCATCTAGTTCTCATATTAAAAACTTCATCAATTAATGTCTATGTTCAGGGTGTTAAGATTAGTACAATAACAATAGATGGCACAAGATAATGCAATAGGAAATAATTTTCTGCTAAAACATAAAACTAACGACGAATTTCATTTAACCCCTCACGCGTCCAACTATAACATACTGATTTAGTTACGAGCAAACAATGTACGTAGGACGCGTGAAGCTTTAAGAAATTCTTTGAATATTTTAATCTTATCTTGAAGCAAATACAAAGTAGGTATTATACAAATACACAGTTAATACAACATTATAAAGTATAAACGAAGTGATACAGGTAACAGGCCTTGATATAAATAATAATAATTTATCTATTCTTTCGTGATTAATTACCAATCCTATTTAAAGCAAATTACTACACCGCAAATTTCCCCAAAATAAATTAAACAAAAACGAACAGCGGTCGTTTTTCACGAGATTTACAACAAAAAACTGGCAACCTCACAAATTATCGGGGTTAATAACCTTTCTCATATCTCTGTCTACCCGCGACAAGTTTTATTTTCTCTTTATTGCTCAATTCGCTTCGAGACGAGTCCTTAGTGCGAGAGGCTGCCAGATTTATAAGAATTTGTTACAAGCTCAATTTATGAATTACACTGTTATTACAGTTAGGTACGCCTCCAAATAAAGTTGGTACGCTTACAAAATGAAACGTTTGGAAAAATTTCTTCGTTATCCCAAATATTATGTACTTAGTATATATTATGTACTATAGATATTTTTAAGCTATTGCATAGCTTCTATCGCGGGCCTTGAGCGCGGGGACCGAATCCAGAAATTGCGTAACGAAAAACCTCACGCTCCCCACTCCGACGGGCGCGGAGGTGTGGCTTGAAGGCATAGCATGCAATAGCTTTACCGCGGCAGTCCCCGAGTGCCTCACGTATTTTTTTTTATAAATGGGACGTGGTTATCATTTTTGTTCAACATATTCCCGTCGATATTCTTTTACAAATTTATACTTTAATCAGCGTTTTTCTGAACTATAAAAGCCTTATCTAATCAAGTTGATAGGAATATTCAATTCTTGTAAAATTTCCCAGAAAAAACAAAATCTAATCATTCGTACTGTAATCTAATGTTTCAAAGTTATAGTAAGTTTAATATAACTTAGGATATATTTTAATTAAAATATCATCTTTAACTAAGCAACGTTTTAAACGTTATAAATAATATTAAGCGGCTTAAAGTAATGAAGATAATCCAGAACATTCAGGTAAGATAGTCGAGTTGAGCAATTAAAATGAAACTTAACCTAAATTCTAATCTTATAAAATGTATGAGTCGTTACGATAAAGTCAAAGGTAAGATGTTTTATATTTACTTACTGCGTAGAATTTTTCCTTTACTATTTTGCATAATATACGTTTTTTCATTTTTAAATGTATCGTTAAGAACATGTAATATAGTGGCTAATGAGACGTTATTATGATAGGACATTAATTACTACAATACGTATTTATTTAACTAGCTCCTTTCTGCGATATGACGAGATAATAATATTGTTCAGAAAAGACGTAGCATTGTCATGGTATCAGAATTTTAAAATCAACCCCGTAGTTTTCTAGTTAAATCTATTTCTATCAGCTATTCAGCCCTTATTATAAGTTTTGACTCCTTCTTTTATAAAGCCTGACTTTTGAGTTTAAACTAATTCAGTTCTTGGGATATGCAAACTTGATTAGCGAACCTTTTTCTTTATACTAACTATTAAAGGAAGGAATTCGTAGCTGCGGCGTAGCACTTCGCTGTTAGTGCTACGCCGCGGCTACGTTTTAAATAATATTGAGCGACTTGTTTCAATATAGAGACAAAAACAAGAAACATTTGGTATATTGTTTATTGTAATTTAACGATTTTTGGTTATATATATTTTTTTTCTCCATTTTCCCGCCTACTTGGACATTAACATGCAAAATGGCCTCACAAATGACGATGAAAAATTTAACTGTTACGATTAAATCTTATTGATATTATGTTGATGATGCGAAAGTTTATTAGGATGGATGTGTGTGTATGTTTGTTACTCTTTCACGCAAATACTACTGAACCGATTTCAATGAAATTAAGCACACTTATAGAGGGTAACTTGGATTAACACATAGGATAGGGTTTATCCCGGAAATCCCGCGGGAACGGGAACTATGCGGGTTTTTCTTTGAAAACGCGGGCGAAGCCGCCAACGGGAAGCTATAGTCTTATATAAAACTACTACTGGACAGAGCCGGGACAAACACTGGGAAGCTATAGTGCATATATTTTATAGCTATTTTTCTATGTATTATGGATGAAATTAATATAAACGGTAAAACTTTTCGATTAGTATTAGTTTGTGGAATAAGAATTACAGTTTAACGAGCTCACCTGTGCAAATTACTAAAGTTATGTTGAGATTGTTTTTCCTTAAAACGTAAACGAAGATCAACAATTCTGCTGAAGATTGTATTTTGAACGTTTCTCTTTGTTTATGTTGAATATGTTACAAGCTTGAATTATTAGGAAATGGATGTATTTATTTAAATAATAAGTAAAGTAATAGAATATGAGATACTCCTATATAATAATATAAAAGAGAATACTAAAGCGTTTGTTTCACAAAAGAAAGCACATCATGTTTGGATAGTAATTGATTAAGATATAAAAACATGTCTAGATTAGCATATAATTTTAATCTCGTTCCGCACGAGTGAATTCGCAGGCCGTAGCTAGTACAAGATAAAATCATCCGCAGGTACAAACAAAGCCAGGCCTTTCTATATGTATCAATCTGTATATGTGTGTACTTAAACTTATTATAACAACCGAACTTCCAAACTTTTGCAATAAAGATCCCGTATTATGTATCAAAGATGTTATTTGGCTTTCCCGGCTTTGCTGTATTTGCTTTTAGGCAGATAATTATCTCTACGATAACTATATCTAAAGTTACTGCAATAATCCAATTTATTAGATACGTTATTGGAATACATAAGTGAAGTCCCGTGTCCCCTAGTGGGGTAAGGGGCAGATGCATTACGCATACATCTGTTTCATTGATCGATTTTATTTAGGGACAAGTAGGTGATCAGCCTTCTGTGTCCTGCCAGACCGAGACATTTTTTTTCTTCGTCTCCACCGAGAATCGAACACAGGACCCCTCGGTTCTACGCTCACGCGGCAACCACTGTACGAAGGAGGCGGTCAAACTTAGATATATATTAATTTGAATACATAAGTATCAAAATTAATATTACAGAGTAGAGTATTTGATGTCTTTTTGTGGGTAATGGATAAACTTAAGAACGACCTACTTTTAAAGAGTTTTTATGATGTACTTCCCAAGTCAAGGGTCCAATAATAATAAAATTTATATGGGACCACCTCTGGGGCATACTTTTTCGAATATGAAATGAATTTTGAAAGAATATAAATATAAAATACATTGGATTTTGGAACAAAGAACGTATAAAAATACTGATCTCTTTCTTTTTTTTATTGTAAAAAATTATGCATAAAGTACCTATAGGAATAATATAGCTTTCTTCTGGTTAAAGAATTATCAAAATCGGTTTACTTCTTTACATAGATTACGTTCTACACCAAATGTTCACTAATTTGTTTTAAAATCAGTGAAGATTATTTGATTGACAAGTTAAAATATTTTATATAAACTTGAATAATAGTTCTACACATTGATCAAAAACACAAAAACTATGCTCAAGCAGCTTGCACAAACTACTCTTTCAAGCGGCTTGTCATGCCTACCTGTGACCGCATTCGCCTGATTTTCCTGTGAGTCCTTCTCTTCTTTATTCGACTTAGCGTCAGAACTTGTGTTGCAACCCATTTTGTCTGTTTGTTTAACTATCAGTACACTACCACTATACTATTTATGTATAACTTAACTATAGTCTATAACATAGTTCCGTTTGTACCTGAAACAAAAAAATATAAATAAGTTAATTATCGTATTTATAAAATATGTTGTTGCCCGCAGCTTCGCCTGCGTGGTTATTATAAATTTTCATGGTACAAACTTTCATCCCCTATTTTGATTGATCAAAATCATTCATAGCGGATGCCTACGTCCTAATATCTACCCACATGCCAAATTTCAGCCCGATCCGTCCAATGGTTTGGGCTATGCGTTGATAGATCACTATGCAGTCAGTCCGTTAATCACCAGTTTTATAATATATTTAGACTACTAAAACAACCAATAAAAAAATGTCGGGTTAATAACTACATTACTTTAACTCGAGAACGGATTTTAATATTTTTCTGTTGGATTTGTCTCTATCAGTTTTAGGATAAAAACATTTGAAAACGTCTTCCCCTAACTATAAAGTTTCTATTTGCGTCGTCTCTGTAGAAACTGCTTTCTGAAGCGATTCAAAAGCGCTAAAAGAAATCTTGTTAAATAAATAAATGTTAAAGCTTTGAGTTTCATAGACATACCTAATGTTTCTTTTATGTATATTCTACACTAATATTATAAAGCTGAAGACTTTGTTTGTTTGCTTGCTTGAACGCGCTAATCTCAGGAACCACGGGTCCGATTTGAAAAATTATTTTACTGTCACATAGTCCATTTATCAAGGAAGGCTATACGCTACACGTCATAACGCTAAGACCAATAGAAGCGGAGCAATGTCGGTAAAACCGCGGGGCACAGCTAGTAAATGCACACAATGCAATAAGTACGTAAAATTAAAACGTTCACTATGAGTATAATATTAATGTAGAAATATAATTTAATCTAAAAATTGGAGAAAAAACTTATTAAGAATGTTACAACGTTAAATAAACTTTTCAATATTTCTCAGCTATTCAGTTAGTAAATCTGATTAAAGTGGCTTTGTACTTGAAATTTCTTTCTATATTTAGTTCATTTGATCAAGTTATCAGGTAGGTAGAGCTTAACACGTTAGCTGCGAAACAGGGCTTGAAACACCCTGTCCGTGTCTCGTCGTTATAGCGGTAGGAAAAAACTTAAACTTCTCTGTCGTGCGGGAGGCATAACTTCCATCTGGTTCAGTGTAGGAAAGTGATATCTATATATCTGAGATGTGCTATTGATTCCTAGTTCAATGGTATACCGACCTTAATACCGGGTTTCTTAGACCTCGTGCCGCACTGAACAAATAAAAATTCTAACACAGTGCGGAACGAGGTTGCGAACACCTCGTACCACCGCGCACCTCGTACCGCACCCTAAGCTAGCTTCACGCGGTTAGTGTTGTGCAACGCATTCGAGACTATTTGTGGAACAACTTATTGAAGCTTTTACAAAGAAGGACTTGAATGTGGATACAGGTAATTTTCAAAAATCCTAACTACTCGTTATAATAAATATCGTTAATAGAAACGTGAATGTGACATGTTGAGTAACTTTCTTCAAATAGGTTGATAATCATGATTACTATTAGTGTGTTTGTTCATTGAATCAACTAGCGGCAAATCCAAAACACCCGGCAATCGGTGTACGGCTCATCAAAATTTAACTCTTGCCCAAGTCAACAAGCCAACAAACAAGGCACATCATCTCTTAAAGGGATCAAAGAAGAAGTGTAGGATGTTACGAACAACTCCGCACCTTCTTAACAAGTCGTGAGGCCGACAAAAAAGTAAAGAAAATTCTCACAGAATGCACTGGTTGCAAACAATATTATTGTTTGGCCTGTTTTAATGAAGTAAGGGGAATGAAAAACA
>CAJQZM010041154.1:0-33197 GCA_907164665.1 Colias nastes | reverse complement strand
ACATCCATAAGTTTGATAAATAAATACAATTAAATAAAATCGATATTTCTTTTCCCATCACTAAATTATATGAAAAACTGCTATTGTTCAGTGCGGTATGGGGTACATCAGACCCCACATTTTATTTTACCCATAGAATCTAAACTAACCAATCTAACCACGGGCGGCGGTAGATTTAGGTTAATGAACTCATTGTTAATAATAATCACGACAAAAGCCGCACACTTTGTCTTATTTGGCGCCAAAAAAAGGATTTTGGTCTCCTACGGGCGGTGGGGTTTAATATGCCTCGTGCCGCCACAATATCTGGTATAGGACAAGGTTTAAAACGACCCGTAACGCAGTAATGGAAAGTACAGATATATCTGTGCCGCAGCGAACGTGTTAAGATTCAATTTGTCTTCGTTCTTAGTTATAAAGGAACGCCACACCCAATATAAATCAATATTTAATTTTATTTATGTTTCTACAGTATTAAAATAGTTCTTTACTAGCTGTTTCCCTCGTCTCCACTCGCAAAATGTATGCTCCACTCCTATTTTTCCTAACAAATTATATGAAATTAGCTTTCCGCCAAGTCTAAACTTATATACCTACTTAAAATTTACCTTTCAAACCATCTATCCATTGTTGAAAACATATCAAAATCGGTGCAGTAGTTTTTACGTTTATCGCGAACAGAAGACTTTGTTTTATATTATAAGGTAGTGACAACAATGATGCATATTTCATCAACCAGTAGATTCTTACATCGTACAAATAATAATTAATACCTATAGTTATAAAAAAAAAACTAAAAAACACGTTTCAATACGATAAACTCATAAAATTATTATATTGTCACCTATCCTTGATAAATTTACATTGTTTGAATTAAATCTGTCTGTTTAAAGTCAAAATCGAGTCTAAAGTCGGTTACATACAAACATACAGGTGTAGCTAAAATCGTGTTAAAAGCTCTTTATTTAGCACTAGCTTCCGCCCACGACTTTGTACGTGCATCCCCGTTTTTCCCCGTTCCCGCAAGAATTTCGGGAAATCCTTTCTTAGCGGATGCCTACGTCCTAACATCTACCTGCATGCCAAATTTCAGCCCGATACGTCCAGTGGTTTGGGCTGTGCGTTGATAGATCACTATATCAGTCACCTTTGAGTTTTATATATTTATATATATATAGATTGTAGTTTTACTAAAGATATTCCTATTTCTTAGAACTAGGGTCTTCAAACTCGAAACCCAAGATACCTACTATAACCGAATTCAACAGGTGGCCTAGGCATCCTATTTCACACAGACACTAAGGCCTTGGAAGCCTAGTCTCTCTGTACATTATCGATCAAACACTGTACGAACACTATTTATTACGACCTTCCGACACGCCATTTAGTTTTACATTTTAAATTAAACATGACTCTTTGTTATGGAATTTGGAATTGGATGACGTCAGATTACATTGCCATATTTTCAAATTCAAATTCAAATTCAAATTACATTTATTTGCAAGAATGTAGTTACAAAAAAAGGTGTTATTACAATGTTAAGGCGCTAATACATTCTACCGACTATCTAAGTGTGCAAATATGTATTTAAATGGAAATACGTATACAATATTATGTAGTATCTAAATATCTATCTGTTTGTTACGCTTTCACGGCTGAATGAAAATATTACATAGTTGTAAGCTACCAATATAAGTTGCCGTTGTAAAGGGTTGTTTAATTGTTTGTTCGCAGATGAAGCCACGAGACGCAATTAGTCAATCAATCTTAAAATTTAAGAGCTTATTAAGGTTAAGAACTTATTAACCTTATCAATCGTTTGTTGCCAGAAAGATATGTAGCGCTTTTCATATTGATTGTGTTTTTTCTTTCGCTTATTACTTGTAATACACATTGTGTGTATTCTTCGCTTATTAGGTACCTACTTATAATATGTGTGTATTCTTTGTATTTAGTTTCTTGTTCTACTTTATTATATATGTATGTGTATAATAACCTTTATTATTATTAACTATTAAATACAGTTTCAGGCCACAATTGCTGTGTGGAGGCGGCCATGATTTTCCATTAAGCCCATAATACTACGGATATGGAAAACCGCATATAATATTGCAAAGTAAATTACATTGCTATATTATGCGTATGGGATTGCTATAAATAATTATCGATGAATAGAAAGAAAGACAGAAAATAAAATTAATATTCGTCAAGGACAACACACCATATTATCACAAAAGTTTTATTAAAAAAAAAGAACTTTTGTCGTCTCATTCATAATACTAAATATTGAATACCAATAAATGGAAATATCACAAAGTATGATAAAGTTTTTCTCTCTGTCTGAAGCGAATTCCTGGCAAAACCATATCTCCGATTAAGGAAAAATTATGATAAAGTCATGGTGTTTTTTCTTTGTCCTCTCCACTCTGAACCGATTTAAAAAATTATACCATAAGAATTAAGAAAGCTTAATTTTTTCAGATTATCATAAGTAATATTTTATTTTTGTTCCAGGTCAACTCGGTCGCAGCCATGATAAGCAGTTGATAACAGAATAAAGTCATAAGTATATCATCACTACATACTATGAAAAAAGTCGCTTTCTCTGTCCCTATGTCCCTTTGTATGCTTAAATCTTTAAAACTACGCAACGGATTTTGATTTTTTTTTTTAATAGATAGAGTGATTTAAGAAAAAGGTTTTAGTATATAATTTATTAGGTTTTAGACAATGCGGGTGAAGCTGCGGGTGGTAAGCTAGTCATATTATATAGTATAAACCAGGGGTTCCCAACCTTTTTTTGTCTACTGCCCACTTTAAGAATAAATTATTTTTTAACGCCCCCCTTTTTAAACATACTTAAAAAACGCTAAGTACTTATAACTGATTATTGAAACGCAACTTTATAGTATTCGGACAGAGTATCTTTTATTGAAAATAAAACAAACATAATCAATTCTTATATAAAAACTAATGTGAAGGTTGAATCTGATGCTGTTCAATAAGTTTGTTGATATCAGGTTCCAATTTACTCAAAAACAGCCGCAAGTCGCCACGTTCGGTAACACGCAAACGATTTCTCTTTTTAGTAAGCAGCGTTGCCACAGCACTAAATCCACGTTCACACAAATATGACGATGGGAATGCTATCAAGAATCGTTGAACAATTGACCACAATCCAGGGTACAATTGCGGGATCGGTTTTTGTAGCCAAAATTCTTGATATCCATTTTTAAACTTGATTTTTGTTTCTTCGTTTGTTGTCAATTCTATAAGTTCTTCTTCCAGCTGAGGTGACATTGCTGTGTTGACATTTGAAAACGGATCCAACACCCAGTCTGGTATTTCCAAGTTTAAAATGTCCTGGTATCGTTCGGTGAAGTCAATGTGGAGGTTTTCCAAATGTTGGCAGTAGGCAAACAAGTCGTCGTTACTGCAAAATACTGATAAATTCGGAAAATTGTGAAACTCACGTCTGCCCATATTCTTTTTGTGCAGAAGCAGTTTGGCTGCGAAAGCAGCAACGACATTTTTTGTTTTAATTAAATTTAGTTCATCGCCTTGCAGTTGGAGGTTCATGTCGTTGAACAATTTATACAGGTCTGTCATGTAAGCTATATCATTATTTGATGTTATGAGCTTGTTGCGCAGTTCTGTATCTTTAGTTTCCAAGAACTCTATCACAGAGTCAAACAGGTTGTAAAATCGAATCAGACAATTGCCTCTTGACAGCCAACGAACTTCAGTATGAAGCAACAAACGGTTGAAATCTTCGTCATTAGTAGCACAAAGCTGATGAAATAATCTATCATTCAAAGAGCTTCTACGGATTTTATTGACTGCTTTGATGACATATTGCAGTGATTGAAATAGTCGTTCACTTAAATTTCTAGCAACCAAATGTTGTCTATGAATAACGCAATGTATAGCAAGGACATCTGGAATTTTATTCTTTAAGTACGCTATGAAGCCTTTATGGCGCCCTGTCATAGCCGGAGCGCCATCCGTAGCAACTGATATAATATTTTTCAAAGGAATCTCTTTCTCTTCACAAAACTTTTCCAATGTATTGAATATGGTTTCGCCTTTTGTATCTGTCTCCAAATTTCTGGCAAACAATAGTTCTTCACGTATTTTCTCATCTTTAATAAACCTCCCGTAAGATAGCAACAACGCTTCATTAGTTGGTAAAGTGGACTCATCGAGCTGAATTGAGAATTGACTAGTCCTCAGATGATTGCACAATGATTCTTCAATGTTTTCAGCCATTTCATCAATTCTTCTTTACACAGAATTATTACTCAAAGGAATTTTTCGGATAATATCTGTGGCCGGTTTATGAAGCACAGTAGTTATTACTTCCTTTATTGCTGGCAAAATTAACTCTTCTCCGATGTTGTGTGGTTTGCCTTTTTGAGCAATTAACAAAGAGATATTGTACGAAGCTCGAAGTCCGTCGTCATCTTGCTTAGCAGCCGCCGAAAATAGTTTTGATATACTTGGCTGAGTATTATGCTTCTTCTCTAGGTCTTGAAAATATGCTACATTCTTGTCTTTCTTATCTGGATGCATTTTATTCAAATGATCTTGCAGTCTTGAAGGCTTCATTGCTTCGTTCGAAAATGTTTTTAGACATAGAAGACACAAAGGCGACGACGGGTTTGTGGGATTTTCAATAAAGCCAAATTTAATATATTCCGCAGAGTATTGCCGTCTCTTCTTTTTTACTTCCGACATTGTTTTGTTTTGAGAAATACGTAAGTGTTGAAATCAAGTACTGCTTATCTATTATGCGCGAAACCGCAAATGAAAATAAAATAAATTTACGTCGTTTATATAGGATTGCATAAGCAGCACGCACCAACAGGAATAAGACATCAAACGTGCATAAACTCGTTTATCTCATTCGACGCCCAATCGTACTCGACAAGCAAGAACAAGTATTATAGAACCAGCCGATTGATACAGGAATGTACAAATCGGATTATTTAACAAAAACTTGTTAAAACATGATTGCCCGCGGTCTATTATATCGAACCGAGTTTGAGCTATATCTTAATTAATATTAGTTGATGTTCACAAGATGTCGACTCTCGAAGTCGAGAGCTTAGTCGGTTTCTAAGAGTCTTCCTAGCTAGGTAGATGAAATTATAAATCGACCCCAAAGCCCTACACAACGCCCCCTTTTTTTTCCTGGGTCTCTTACCGCCCCCCTTTAGGCCTGCAGCGCCCACAAGGGGGCGTTATCGCCCACGTTGGGAAAGACTGGTATAAACTATGAGATAAACACAGATTAATAATATTGAAACTTTATTGAAAGTTCAAACTCATTTAAAAACATCATAAATATAATAAAAATAAAGTCTCAAGAAAATTAAGAGTATGTAGGTTACATTAAAATTAAAAAGAACCCCTACTTATATATATGAATCTCGTAAAGCAGTTTCCCCTCAATCGAATAAAATTTTAACATGACGGCTCCTTAGAGCCTTGACCCCTGTTTGAACTTTATTTCACCTTAATATTTAAGTTCAAAGTATGATAGACGTGTTGAATTTTGGTATTATATTGAGAAAAATGAAACTATGAAATTTAATATTTTCCGGATAAAATTTCGAATATTTTCTCCAAAGTGGTCATAATTTTAAGGTAGGTAGGGTATCTATTTTATAAACATACCTACATTTTTTAATGGCTTCAAAGAGTGAAATATTATTGACCATGGCTTGCCTCTTTTGAAGTTCAAAACATATTTTTATTTTCTCATATTTTAAATATCTGCAATATTTTTCTTCTGTATTTTACTCATAAGCTAAACTAAAAACATTGAAAAGTCCTTTATTTCTACCGATATAAATTTAAGATATTTCTGTAATATTTCTAGCTTAAGTACGAACAGAAACTATTATTTCACTAACTACTTATCATAATTTAAGGCACGAAACACCACTAATTCTTTTGAATTAGCTAACAGTATTAAAAAGACCAATACCACTTGGCCTAGCATAGCAAGACTACTCCATACAACAAAAGGTCTAATTATACTGGAAACATTGTGTTCAAAGCAAATTATACGCATAAAGTATTAGTCAGATTTCTAAGTAAATAGAGATGACGTCAGCACTTCGATACATTTATTATAGTTTCAGTTCGAGGCATAAATAAGCCCTCAAAAGCTGTCAAGTCAAGTTTACGATCTTATTATGGTTACGTTTTATTTATATGCCGTAAACGTGTGTTTCTTGTATCGGAAAAGTGTAAAAGTGTATGTATAGATGTAAATAATGCTGGCAAATTTAATTAAAATATATGGATTAGAATAACTAGAGGTATCGTGTTATTTATTAAGTTGGCCAAGTTGGTTTGATAGATTTAAAATGTTGTCAGTTTTTAGTTCCATAACATGTTTTATAGGGATACAAGCATTACAAGTTTTCCGCAAGCTTCAATAAAGCGGGCGCTTTTTCTAAAACGTAAAAAAAATGTATGCTAAACCTTCATAGAAAATAACTCTACCTACTAATAAATCATCAAAATCTGTTGCGTAGTTTTAAAGATTTAAGCATACACACAGACAAAACGAGAAGCAACATTGTTATAAACTGTGTAGTTACCTAGTGATCCGATAAGTGCAAAAGACAATATGTATGTAAAAATAAACGTAAATAGTAATGCTAGTAAATAAAAATGGTTGAATGGATTGAGATAGAGAGTCATCGTTATAATCCATCACGCTGGCCAAGTGCGGGTTGATAGATGTAACATGTTGTCGAAGTTTTTAGTTCCCTAACATGTTGGTTTTACCGGAACGTAATACGTATTATTTTAGAAATAAGAGTAGTATATTTTTGAAGTGAAACTTCTTTATCGGGGTTGGAAAAAAATTTAGTGTAACATTTTTTCGTTACGCGTGACATTTTTCCGTTACGCGCCATCTTTTTCTTATCCCTACCACGCGTGATTCGACGTATTTCTGTAAAGTTACATATCGTAAATTATTTTTTGAAAAATAAGGTCATAAAGAAGTTTTACTTCTTACGTGTGTACATTAGTACACGCACACATTTTTTTTGTGAAATACATGGTAATACGTAATATTGTATGAATGAATGAATGAAGAATACTTTATTCTGCACCATTTAGGAAATAATTAAAAAAAAACTTTATAACACATTTAACAGTGTACAGGTAGCAGCATTATCGCTGACAGCGCTCTCTGCCAGGCAACCCAAACGACAAGGATAAATTCTGAGTACCTATGGTGATTGGTGGATGGTGATGCATAATAAACTAGTAGGCACAAGAATTTATAATTATTGTATTTAAATTTATGACGATTTAACTCGATAATGTCTAGATGTCTGTAAACTGAATAACTAGAACTATCTACTAATGAACTTAAAAATGTCAGTTAACAACAATTAGTGTAATCATTAAAGCGCTATTAAACCTAAAGTTGTCTTGAAGCTTTTGCCATCGTAAAATTTATAATTATGTAATGTTGATCCTGTGATATGGATATAAAACAAAATGTCGTTTAAATACCGTACCTACGTATTATGAATAAAAAACAGTTTAATTAACATAACATTTAATTGTTTAAATAAATTGATTTGTACTTATAATACTAACTGTACTAAACAGCATCCACAAAAAAGCCCAGACCAGACGTATCGATCGAGCTTCAAACAATTTAAAGTACGAAGTTTAATAACAAAAGTGTTGCGAGTGACTATTGAAACTATTTGTATGTACTCAACTTGTTACAAATAAAATGTTGTATTTGTATTAGAATTGTGTGTTTTAACTTTTTAAAGGGAGTGAAGGACTTTTACATATATGAGGAAGAACTGTTATTCATCGTATTTTTGAAGTGAAACTTCTTAAGGCGCGTTGAGAGTAAAATTTCAAGGACGAATCATGTCACGTCATGGAGTAAGGCGACGACACGACGAAAGAAGTTTCACTTCTGACACATGTGCTCGTTTTTTTAAGAGGGTAAAGGACAGACAAGAAAAGAGGTTTTGAATGATATAGTTATATATAATATATTGAATTTTTATGATGTGTACTTTAAAATTATTTATCACCAAATCGATATACTACCCAAAAATTGAATATAGATTTTTTTTTCAAACGACCTTCTTAAAAATCTGTTTTTCAACTCGTAGCGTTTACATTTAAAATTTTGAGACAGCCTGAAACATTTTGCCATCTTGATATTTTAGATTTAACTTGATTTATTTCACTCAAACCATTTTCATGTTATCAATGTAAAGTATGACTAAAATCGAACTCAAACTAAAGCATTAATTTATTCAACAAAACTCCTTATTTGTCAGTTTTCATCCCAATTCATAAAACTAGAAGACCTTTTATATCAATGGGATCAAATGTCTGATTTCTATCTCGAAGGTTTTCTCGCGACTACGAAAGATTCGGCGTTGATAAATATATGTCTTTTGGCTCAACGCGTGATGGTATTTGTTGTTCAAATGTACTCGAGACAACAATATGCTATAGTGATGAATACGTTATTTTATAAGTATGAATTTGACGTCGCGTTGTCGTATCTAATCACATTTTTTTGTAAACATTGATGCTCCTTTTTTGTATATTTCAAACATATTATAAAACTTGCCTACTTTAGATTAAGTACATTGTACAAGTTAGTTTGAAAATGGTATTTAAAATTCATTGCAATTACATTACAATATACCTATATTATTACGTTCTATTCAGCTACAATCCTCATAAAACACATAAACAAAAACATAAGTAAAATAATGAAAGTGCATTTAGTATCTATTATTTTCCACTTTCCATAGTTATGTTCTTGTTTTAATAATTAATCAGCAAAAATATGATATATCGAATCTCAACATTACGCACATTACATACTATTATTATTTAGAAAAAGAAGTCAATGTTTCCTTTTCTTCCAGTTTTTCCTCCACTGATATGAATTGACTGTTCAAACGTGTTCGAATAAGAAAACAAAAGCATTAAGACGCACATTCACGAAGTTTCCGACGCGTTACGGTCGCACAAAAGAATGAGAGTGAATGGCAGCTTTAGATACACGCGTTTTATGTGTCAGATATTTTTATTTCACCAATGGGAAAACTGTTGTTTCCTGTGTGCCTATTTATTATTTCTTTTTATGGTGGGCCAAAAGACCTGAGTCAAGCTTTTTAGTTATTTCTTCTTTTCTGTGTTTTCAATTATAATTAACTAGCTTGTACCGTCGGATTTGCCCGCTTTGTCGAAGATGTTTCATTGCAGGAAAAAATAGCCTATATTATTCTGTAGTCTCCTATCTATAAGCACAAAAATCATAGAGACAAATAAACAAAGTTTCGCATTTATAATGTTAGTAGAGATAGTAATCTCTATATACAAAAAAAAACATAAAATCGCTCTGTAGAGACGTGAAAGAGAGACAAATAAACAAACATATGTTAGCAAAGATAGTATGCATATTTAATAGTAGATATAATATTATACTAATATTATAAAGCTGAAGAGTTTGTTTGTTTGTTTGTTTGAACGCGCTAATCTCAGGAACTACTGCTCCGATTTGAAAAATTCTTTCAGTGTTAGATAGCCCATTTATCGAGGAAGGCTATATAAACAGCGTAACACAGCTAGTAGTAGATACACCTTTTAAAACATATCCAAAGACTTCTACTAGTGTAATACAAAACCTGCAGTACATAAAGTACAATAAAAAGAACGCCGAGCGAGCCTAGAAAACATCGTAAGGTACAATTTTTGCTCAAATATACATATTTGCATCGTAGCTCGTGATACAAATTCATAAAACGCATGCTCATTCACATTTTATGAGCAATGCCACGCTGTATTCCAGCGTGTATGCTGAATAAGATATTTTGTTTCTAGTATTCTTTTGTAGGGAAATAGGTTATCTTTAGTGTGTCAGCTTATTTTAGAAAAGGTGTTTGTCAATGAACTTAAATTTATAGGTTTTTAAAGATACAGAATATTTGGGTTATGTATTTAACGTCTGTTTTACTGCTTGATAAATAAGCTACTGCTTAATTTTTAAATTATAACAGACTGACACTGGGTTAAACTTATTAATAGGCTGCTAGTTGCTACCACTTTATTATGCGACCTCTTATAATGACGTTATTAATTTGATTCATGTACTAACAGTGTATATTAATAACTAGCTGTTGCCCGCGACTTCGTCCGCGATTAGGTCGTTTTTTACGTGACACTTTATTTTTGAATGTTCTTAATTATTGTCTCTTATAAAATTTAACTACATTAAAATTGAACACTCTGATAAGAAAATCTTAAAATCTGAAGAAAACATGAATGAATGTGATTTAAATTCCACATTACTTAGTATCAAATAATAATGTAAATTAAATGTAGATTAACAGTTTGAGCACACCAATATAGAATATGTACCTAAGTATTAAATTACGTTAGTTTACATAGTAACTTTACTAAAAACACGATGACTTTCTTTCGCGCTCGGTACCACAAACTAAGCATGTTTGTGGTACGTGGCCCGCGTCACTTGACCCCCCGCGAGTTCCCCTCCGTTGCTATGCGAAAATACATTCGTTGCTCTATTTTAGGAAAAATTTGTAATACTGTGGCCTGGGCGTTATAACACGTCCAAGGAGTTCCTGAGTGCCGATATCACCATCTTGAGGAAAAGCTTCTAATGTCGATTTAAAACTGCATATATACGAATTAACCTGTTCTAAATTTGTGAAATGAGTTCAGTTTTAAATTTGAGAAATATTGATTTCTTGTATTCCACTATTCGTTGTAGTCGAATACAAAATATATTTAAACAAACTTAGGTTGGCCTTCAGGCAAAAGGGATCCTATCAAATGGTAAACTTGACCTTGTATCTTAAAAGTAAGCATGAACGGACCTTCTGATAATTATTGAGCACCAAAGGATCATTTGAAACGCACTACTATAAGAGCGAATATTGTCTAATAACAGTTTACATTGCACAGTATGTTTCTCTAAAAGTAGTGATTTCAAAGGTTCCGGTGTATCTTCAAACGAAAGCCGACTCCTTACTACACTTTAAAGCATTACAAAAAGAACATACTACGTTAATATTGCCTATACAGAAGATGATCTGTAATCAATTGTGAGGTTATAAGCAAACCCACTTTTATATTTGTCAGACCACACCACCGAATTCGTAGATTGTTTACCTCAAGTCATTAAGACTATGACGAAATCTGTCTGCAGTAAGACGGGCCTCTCGCTATTCGTCCGTTTCCAGAGACCGAATAGTTTCAATTCTTAATCTTTCATTAAACAAACTTATTAATCGTTCTTGTCTCATATAATTGTAATATTCGCGTCCCTACTCTAGTCATTGCTTATGCTCATGTTCATCTTCAAGAGATCGAATAATATTATGATGCACCCTATCATTTGTCAAACGGTCTTCATATTGAGTAAAGTTTCAGATTCTCGAGATAAAATATGACTGTCGTGATCAGTAGTGAGACGTAATTCCCTCTCAGTGAGGGTTTCGGTCTCACGGGATAGTACAATATGCCGTTTGCGATCAGTTGTGAGACGTCATACCCTCTCAGTGAAGGTTTCGGTCTCACGGGATAGTAGGGGAGACCGGGTTTGGTTGTCTCACGGGTTGGTTGTCACAGCGGTCTTAACACAAAACTGAACTATCGAATAAGTCTGTTGAACAGCGTGGCAAGAGCGATACAGTGACAACGCTGTCCCCACTTCGCGTCAGACCGCCCCGATCTGCCGTGAGGGCCTCACACGTGTTTATTGTTTTCGCACAGATTTTTTATGATATGAGGACCGAATATGCTCCTCATAACATCACTTTTTGTGAACGAAACGACAGCGCGGTTTAATTCAATGCTAACACCATCAGAAAAAAGGATTATTTTTAATTGTGAAAAAATATTATGATTTACACTATTAACACTCTTTTAACATAAAATATAAGTCTGTGAGTGTGTAAAAATAAATCCAGCTAATTACACATCAAACTTATGCTTATAATTAGGTATACGACATGAAAATATATTAATTACCAAGCAATAATAATACAGATAAATACTGAACATAAGTATAATAGATATTAAGTAGTATTAGTTAAAATATACTTTGACTACTTTGACTGTTAGTCAAAGTTTATTTTTACTAACAACATGTAAATGAAGAAGAAATAATAATTACCAACGAACTAACCTCTTCTATAATACTTAACACGGCACATTTTTCAAATTATCTTGCTCAACTCTGCTCAAAAATTTGAGGGTTTTGTTGGAACTTTAATATGTCAAAACTATGATATATCTAAACTACGATACAACTTACATGCGGAAATGCTCATTACAATTGTGAATCTAAAGAATAACTAACAACATACTATTCAATTTTATTGAACTGATGAATATCTTTTGCCTGGAAGAAATCACCGTCGCCTAATAAATACACTGTGTTTTCTTATAAAACCGTAACATAATTTATTTTATCTACTTAAATAATGAAAAAGATATATTTATAAAATATAAAACATATTACCTATGTAAAATGATTAAAAATAAATAAATGAAGCAACTACGATTCAAAGAAAACATCTTTTTCAGTGTAAAAATGCTCTTAGCAATCCTGGATGATGAACTGTGTATCATGTACTCTGATCCCAGTACGGTCGGTACCTCGATAGCCATAACGATAAATATTATAATCAGATAACCGCAAAATCAAAATAAAAACATTACTTGTACAGTTGTGAGTGCAAAATTTACGTTTCATTTGGCAATAACATTTTTTTCGGTACTAAAACGTAGTAGTTTGATATGTGGTTGGCTGCCCCTCCTCTCCTTCCTGAAAGATATCCTCCAAAATTTCCCGAGATACTTCCAACCATTGGACGTTGGACATTAACTTCAGTCAAAAATTGACGAAGCGGATTATTACTAATTTCCACTTAATCCTCGCTGCTACTATCTTTATCATCAAATCATCAATTTTCAAGTGGTGTTGTAAAAATATCAGCAGAAATCGTCTTCCAAAGGCGATATAATTTTATGAGAATTGAATCTGTAAATAAAAAAATCAAAAGTTAACTGTAAATCTATAAAAAAAGCTACTTACAAATAAAATTTTATCAAAAACTACTGTTCCCAATGCACCTCAAAATAATAAAAGAATTCATCATTTTATTATTTCATTCTAAAAGTGTAATATAATAAACCAACAAAAAACATGAATTGCTATCATTATAAAAAATAAATACCTATAAGTAACAACTTACCTTTTGTGGGAACGCATGATGGTGAAAATTCACAAAACACGAAGATTGCATTTGATATTTTTGGTTTTATGGCATTCAATTGCTTTATAAATATCACTACATAGTATAAAAAAAGTCGCTTTCTCTGTCCCTATGTCCCTATGTCCCTTTGTATGCTTAAATCTTTAAAACTTCGCAACGGATTTTGATGCGGTTTTTTTAATAGATAGACTGATTCAAGAGGAAGGTTCTAGTATATAATTTATTAAGTTTTAGACAAAGCGGACGAAGCCGCGGGCGGTAAGCTAGTAAATTTATAAAACACGAAGATTTTTAAAATTGTAACTAATGAACACAATCAATATTAGATTAACTGTAGATAATGGTGTCTAGTTTTACTTAAAATAATAAACATCTACCCTCACTTTAAAAAAATGTAGCATATTTATTATTTACACGAAATATACCTTATAGTGAAGGGAAGATATGGGTTAAAGAGTTAAATAAATAACATAATAATTATATTTAAATTATTAATTTTCAACAGTGTATTCAGTAGTGTTAACATGTAAATTGATTTGATTTTTACGAAATCTCATAGATGGCGCTGTTACAAAATTAACATTATACAACTTACATTCTTTTAACTATGTTTCTCTTCCCAAGTTACTTAAATGGCATTATTTTTATAGTGTCAATCTAGATATTGTCAAACAACATTTATATATGCGTCATTTGATTATTAATTTCCAATAGTTAACGTGTATTTGATTTTTCTAACACTTCATAGATGGCGCTGTTTCAAATTTGTCTTTATACTGCTAAGATTCATTTAACTGTTTCTCTGCCCAAATTACGTAAATGACATGGTTTTTATTTTGTAAAGCTAGATAATAGCATGGCTTACTCGAAACCAACATTTAAACATGAGTTTTTAGATTGTACGCTGTCGTAGTACACAGAATAGGTAAGAAAAATAAAGGTTCACAGCTCCTCCCCCGAAGGTGATATCATGATGATATGTATAAACTATCCTCACCCGACCTCTAAGCAATATTCATGCAAAATTTGAAGTAAATCTATGCAGTACTTTTCGAGATTAGCCCGGTCAAACATACAGACAAACAGACAAACAGACAAACAGACAAACAGACAAACAGACAAAAATTCTAAAAACTATATTTTTGGCTTCTATATCGATTATAGATCATGGATTATGTATTCTTTTAAAAAAATATTCAATGTACAGTTTTGACTTTCCTACGATTTTATTATATGTATAGATATTATGTAGCCTTATTATTGTGAATACGCTTTGTTAAAATTATTTCGTGCAAGACTATAAATAACTAGCCCAAATTTTGTTTACAGGTAGCTGTTTTGGACGACACCTTTATACGAATTAAAAGAAAAAGGTGATTTAAAGTGGTTATATTTTTTTGTACTTAAAAAATAATAGATGATCACCGACTACTTCAACACTAAAAAACGATACATAATACGCCTTTCTCACCCCTAAACAAGATATTATGTGATCTTTGGTTTACAAATACATGAGTATGTAAGTATATAGAATGTTATTGTGTTTATATTGGCAGACAGTAAACCGGTGTTTCGTTGTTTATTTCACATCTTCACTTGCTGATAACTTCAGGTTCACAACTCATATCTACATGTCCTATTTATTACAAGCCAAAGTTCGTGTGTATAAAAAACTAGCTGTGCCCCGCGATTTTACCCGCAGTGCTCCGCTCCTGTTGGTCTTAGCGAAATGATATATAGCCTATAGCCTTCCTCGATAAATGGCCGAACTAATTATTAAACTAACACCGAAATAATTTTTCAAATCGGACCAGTAGTTCCTGAGATTAGCGCGTTCAAACAAACAAACAAACTCTTCAGAATATAATATTAAGTAGGTATATAGATATGTTCAAATGAAAGAAAATGGCCGCGCATATAATTTATTCATAAAGTTATACGCTTTTCAATTTAAAAGTACTACAGAATTAAGGCATAATAAGAGGTCTTTACGTAAAATACACAAGTTTAAAATTTGAATGTTAAAATTTAGCTTTTACACGAAATGTTAATTAATCATGATTGTAAAATGAATGGGGTTAAAATAAAGGATGAAATTTAATATACGGGGCATTTCACGCGAAGCGGACACAGATTTCAGGGTCAGGTTTCAGATTTCGGTTATATTTTAGTATGTTACACCTGTATCTATCCTCGGTATGTATACGAAATGTTTTTGCATTTAGAAGCTTAGTTTTCTAAATACAGGTCTTTGAAGATGTCAGTAAGCGCGAGGTATGGGGGACTTTGAATGTAATTATCAGTTCAAGAAAAGTAATTTTTAAATAAATTGATGACTGAATAATATACCCCATTAAATAAACTTTTTATCCTCATATTTCGAATTTCGAATTTATATTTAAATTCCTTAGAAAAATAACAAAATATTTTTCTTTGTCATTTTTTACAAACTTTGCGTATTTTTAAATTTTTTTAAGATCATTAAATAAATGGCTTATATTATGCTTAAACTTCATGCAAAGTTCTAGAGTGGTCATCGCAGTACTTTAGAATCTACATGTATTATAATGGCGAAGCGCGGCAATATCCCCATACTAGCGCCTAGCGCGACGCACTTCAATATTCATACAAACGGGGACAAAAAATAAATTCGAGAAATTTGAATTAAATGAGGTGTCAACCGATAGGTCTTTAAAAATGGATTGGAGGTTTATAAATACGTTTTATGCTACAATAAATAATTGACGAGATATACGTATTCAAAGTCGTAAAAATGTCATATTACTTTACTGAATATTTTTTTTTTAAGAAAACAAAAGTAATATTTTCCTGCTTGTTATTTACCACTATAAAACCTTATTTAAACCTGAAACGGTGTTATTAACTAACTATAATGAAATAAATACTGCAGTACGGTGCGCTAACCAACTAGGCGCTAGTATGGGGATATTGACGCGCTTCGCCATTACAATACATGTAGCTTCTAAACTTCTGCGATGACCACTCTAGAACTTTGCATGAAGTTTAAGCATAATATAAGCCATTTATTTAATGATCTTAAAAAAAATTAAAAATACGCAAAGTTTGTAAAAAATGACAAAGAAAAATATTTTGTTATTTTTTTAAGGAATTTAAATATAAATTCGAAATTCGAAATATGAAGATAAAAAGTTTATTTAATGGGGTATATTATTCAGTCATCAATTTATTTAAAAATTACTTTTCTTGAACTGATAATTACATTCAAAGTCCCCCATACCTCGCGCTTACTGACATCTTCAAAGACCTGTATTTAGAAAACTAAGCTTCTAAATGCAAAAACATTTCGTATACATACCGAGGATAGATACAGGTGTAACATACTAAAATATAACCGAAATCTGAAACCTGACCCTGAAATCTGTGTCCGCTTCGCGTGAAATGCCCCATATGTGTTTTATTTACTTTACCTCTCATATAGGTATTATACATTCATGTGTACTAAGTTAATAACTTTTGGAATGTAAAATTGAAAGATTTTTTATGAAGATGGTTGTTTGTTGCTCTTTAACGTTAAAACTGCTGAATCGTTTTGGATTAAATTTAGCATACTTATATGTACATACATATAAATACATATTTAGATGCATTTTAATCTGCTTCAAAATAACTTTTGTCGTTTTTGCGATTATGAGGAACTATTTAGAAGATATTGAAACAAAATACAGGTTCCTACTTAAATATTTTTCTCGTAGTAGGTACAATTTTTTATGAAAATAGAAATATATGCTAAGTTTTATACATATCCAATCTCACGGAAAAACAACAACTCTGTTTTTCTATAAACATGCATCCTCGCGTCTTTCCAAACTATACAAGGCCAGCACGCAACGGTGTGAAACTAATCACGTATAGTTTGGAAATAACTTTTTTACAAAGTTCTTCCAATCTATACAACAGTAGTACGCAAATACTCGCGTATACTTTGTAGTGAAGTAAGTAAGAATAGCGCTCCAAAATATACAGCGCCAGTACGCATGCGGACTAATCGTGTATGTTTCGGAGTAAGCGCGCCGTCTTTCCATTGCTCGCGTTTATATATTATTATTGTATTGCTGTTTTTAAATCTATTATTACAATGCATGTGTATGTAATGTTGCGTACTGATCGTATATTTTTTGTATCGAGGATGCTTGTGTCTTCGTTCCTGACTATACTGCACGATTTACAATTGACAATAGTGCTAAAATGTAATAAGTCCAGAAGAAGACGGTTGCGAAGCGACGGAGTCCCGCTTCGCGGGGCTCCTATTTTTGTGTAGTTAAAAAAAAACACGAACCTAACCTAACCTATAGGTACCCATAACTGTTACCTATTTATTTTCCTAAGCTTACCTAATAATATTTTTATTCAATATTTTAATGAATCAATAATAATCAAGAAGAATAAAAGTAGATAGATATAGCTGTACAAGTCTTTGATTATCTATATTTTTATTATTTCGCGCAAGCGTAGCTAAGTGGTGTAGTCAATAGTAGGTATATTTAGTTATATTTTGCGTACTGATCGTGTATAGTTTGGAACGAAGAAGCAAGCATCCGCGTTACAAAGTATACACGATCAGTACGCAAAATTCGTGTATATATTGTAATAACAAACTTAAAAACAGCATTACAAAGTATACACGAGCAGTTTCCTATGGTTGCGTTCTGGCTATGTATAGTTTGGAAATACGCTGCATCCTCATAAAATCATTAATAATAATATAACCAATAAAATATAGTACACCCAAAACAAAACACACTAAAAGCGTTAATATAAAACGCTATCCACACCCTCTATCTAGCAAATAAGCGAACCAATCATAATGAAATCACTCCATTAGATAGCTCAGATCACGATCGATACTATGGGTAATGGATTGTGGTGTTTAGTCACGCTATGGAGAAGATATTGGTAAGGTTAACCGATTGCGCTAAAAAGAGAGTAATGTTTTTATATATGAATACGGATGTATGATCGAATGATCATACTAATATTATAAAATATTCTGTGAAATGAGGATGGATGAAAATAGTAACAAATATATAGAAATACTTGATTTTACGCGGGTTCATCCGCGAGTGAAACCGCGCGGCACAGCTAGTCTTTACATATTAAACAAAAAAGTTCTTCACTGCGTCTGTCTGTTTGTGATAAACTCAAAAACTACTTCCCTGATTTTAATTCTGTTTTCACCAATGTGTAGAGTGGTTCTCGAAGAAGATTTTAGTATATAACTAGTGGTCCGCCCCGGGTTCGCCCGTGGTACCTACATGTTTAAACTATCCTATCTCTCAACTTCTCAAGTTGGATCGAACTACACATGGTGTGCGAATTTTATTATAATCGGTTAAGTGGTTTAGGAGTCCATTGAGGACAAACATTGTGACACGAGATTTATATATATTAAGATTTAAGTTTTAGATAACGCAGGTGAAACCGCGCGGCAAAGCTTGTATAGGTGTAATCCTTTAGCAAACTCTGAAAGTATAATCTGCTTGAAACATTTCATAAGAAATAGGAGACGAATAAGAAACATGTAGGTCTTAAAATATTTATTTTCCAACATTTAATTTTAGGAAAGAAATACTTACTTAGTGATGCTTACTTAGCTATACTTATCTATTATAAAAATATACCTAATTAAATTAAGCAAAATTTCTAATTATATATCTCCTTAACTATGCATGTTAATTGGGAGTAATCTTCAAAAGTAATGATCCGATCATGATAATTTATTTTTATTAACAGAAAGCTACACTATTCAATTAATTGAAATAGGTTATTTTTTTATACATGGTCACCACGGGCGAAACCGGGCAAGCGACTAGTAAATAGTATAATATTAATCTAAATAAATTAAATTCATTAATTTTAAAAAAGCAAATATTTAAAAATGATAATAAATATTTTTCAATAATTAAAAACGTTGTAATCAATACATACTTAACTGTTAATTTAAAAGCTCAATAAATCAAAATTTTCAATGACAAGTTATATTACATACATAAAGGCTATTCATTAAAAGAAGATTTCAAAGGATTTAAAAGTTTAAAAAATATATGAACTTTTTATATTAAAGCTGCTTTTAATGCATGGCATATCTTCTAGGTCACATCTTGTCTAGACGTGACCTAAGCTATTGTAGTATAATGCTGAGTCTAGAATTATTTATTTTATTGTCTGTCTGTGAATCCGTTTTATATATTAATTGTTTATATTTCTTGATATTATGAAAGAAAATAATATTTATGGGTAAAACAAGTTTTTATGTATTTGCTATGCTATAAAATGCGCATGCACTCAGAGATATGATAATAATCTAAGCATATTGCATAGATTGTGCTATGATAAACATCCATTTAAAAGTTTAATTACAATTAAAGTTCTAAATAAAAAATAGATAAAAACATACCTACTATGATGTTTTAAAAACGAAAACGAAGAAAACTTAGGTGAATAGAGCTTGGCCTAGGTTTTTCTTATCTGTATACAATAGTTTAAAACAAGATTCAAAAGAATGTCCTAATTGACATTTTCTTTATATCATTTAAACATGAGCAAGATTCGAGCAAGACGTGATCCAGAGTTCGATTCCCGGTGGAGACGAAGAAAAAAAAATGTCTCGGTCTGGCAGGCCACAGAAGGCTGATCACCTACTTGTCCTTAAAGAAATTCGATCAGTGAAACAGATGTATGCATAATGCATCTGGCCCTTACCTCTCTAGGGGACACGGGGGACTTTTAAACATGAGCAAAACCAGGGTGAAAATAGGTCGAAAATAAGATTTCTTTCGTGTAAACTTTCTGTATGTTTAAATGTAATGTTTGTATTATTCTTTTAATAAGGTTCTTTGATTAAATCGATATTATTATGACGTCGGGACAACGACCTTTAGGTCACCTTTGTAATTTTAGAATTTATCAGTCTATTTAGAAAAGTTATAATGGTCTTATCGTTCAAATGGTCTTAAGGGAGATATTGAAGCTTATCAATGTTAACTTTTAATAATTGCTTCAATATTATACTTATTTATTTTCCAAAAAATTACAATTAGGTTTCTTAGAAATTGTATACCTAAGTGAGCTTAGAATATAAATTGAATAAGTGTATAGGAGAAGTACAAATAATAAACAGCGATTATTCCTTTTAAAACTGATTAGTAGAAAAATTTATTTGCCCCATACTGGAGCGAACCTATATATAACCATACCTATTAGAAAAACAGAACTTTATTATTTAAAACTAAAAAATATTAAAAAAACTTATTATGATACCAAAAATTCAAAGAATTTATTTCATATTAATTAAAGCTTTTCAAACGAGAGCTTTTCGTGAAAATGCATCCCATTGTTTAAATGAAAAATGGATTACGATTTTATTAAATAGTTCGGCTTTATGGATTTATTAAAGTAAATTAGAATGGTTATTTTAATTTGTCTTTATAAGTTATTAATAAAATATAAGGTTTAAATTTAATTTATTATTAATTTATACTGATACGAGGGCATAGTATCTTGATAAGGTAGACTAAATTTATTCAGACTAGTATTTATCTCTGTACCAAGTTTCATCAAAATCTCATCGGCCGTTTTTGCGTGATAGCCTAAACATCCATCGAATCTCACAAATTGTCGTGTTCATAAGATAATTAATATGGTAGAGTGCTAGAAGAGAGAGGAGAGAAAAGAATAGAGTATATATAAGTATGATAAAGTATAGCAATAGGAAGTGTTAATCTTTCATTAAATCCATGTGAGTGTATTAAGTATTTGTTCGTTTGTCCTTCTTTCGCTTCGCAACAGATTGATTTGATGATATAGTTTTCGTGTCTGAAGATGAGTTGAGTATATATATACACTACGGAGAAACATCTAATTTCAAGGAATTTCAGTTCCTTTGACTTCTCAGGGAATTATCTTACATTGCGCGGGTGAAGCCGCGGGCGGAAAGGAAAGCTGCATAATATTTATATATATTATATTATATTTATTTACTAAAGAATACGCGTGTATATGTAGGTGTTAATGCTAAAATAACGATTTCAGAGAACCAATTAGTTGCTAGACTTTGTTTTTCTTGCGTAGGGGTTTTCTACGAACTATTTTTAATTGGTATTTCTAATTCTGAATGTATACAAGTATCTTAAGTACCAACGAATGCAAATAAGTATATCTTACAAAGATCTCCATTAGGTATACAGGGTGTAATCGTTAAGTGTGCACAAGCGATTATTCCGTAACTATTGCAGATACCAAAAAACTTTAAACTGATATCGAAAGTACTTAACCTAATGAGTAAAATGGCCATAATAAATTTTTAAAAATAAAACGAGAAATATCCAAAAATGTAACATTAAACGCTCCCATACATTTTATTTCCCATACATTTTGTATTCATAGCAGATTTTCGAAGTGATGTCCTCATTGTGCAATACAATGAGGAGCTCTATTTACAGTTTCTAAATGAACTTCCCTTCAAATTTGCGAAGTAATTAAAGCAGAAAACCAAAAAAAGAAAGAAAAAGCTAAAATCTTTCATATTAAATGTACTAGGTTGATCCAAAAGTAATGATAATTGGGTATTTCCTGTGCACATAAAAATATAAAATAAATGTTTTTTTGCTTGCTCATGTATTCACTAAGTAATCACAAAAAAATCATATCAACAGGCCACGTTTCCAATTATTACATTCATACATTAATATGAATGTGAACCGAGCGTGCCAGAATGTTTCCCGACGAAAAGAAGAAACAACGATTCGACATGTAGAGGGTAAATTTCTAAATTTTTAATGATATCAGGATAATTTTTTGTCACGTTTTGTGATCATGGACGTTACCCGAGTTCACCATGTTTATGCTGAAACCAAAAAACAATCAATGTCCTGGATGCGAGCTTCCAAAGTGACGATGAAGAAATTCAAAGTGAAAATCAGTAGGTTAGATTAAAGCGGTAGTTTTTTGGGACGCTGAAGGAATAATTATGGTGGAATATTTTAAAAAGGTAGCCACTTTATTGGGCTCTTACTAAACAGACCAAATTAAAAGATTGCGGTAGGTTAGTAAGGAAAAGAGACATGGCAAACTGCGGACCTGAACGCTGTTTCACCAAGACAACGCACCAGATCACAAAGCGTCAGTTGCGATGGCTGCCATTCAAAAATCGGCATTCCAAATGCTTGAACACCTACCCTATTTTTTAGATCTAGCTCCTATTTACTTTTATCTCTTTCCTCAGCACAAGAAACACTTTCTTAGCAATAAATTATTTTAAGACGACAGCGAAGTGATGGCCGCGTGGAGGGGTTTTTGTGGATGAAGTCAAAGTTTTTTTTTTTTAGTTTAGGAAAAAAAATATTGAAGTATATTTTCTAGTTAGAAGACTATCTAGAGAACTACATAATTATTATAACTGTAATGACCTTGTTTAATATTGATTATCATTACTTTTGGATCAACCCATGTACATGGGATATTCGTATCTCATACTAAATGTATGGGAGGGTTTCAAGTTAATTTTTTAGATATTTCTCGTTTTATTTTTAAAAATTTATTATGGCCATTTTACTCATTAGGTTAAATACTTTCGATATCAGTTTAAAGTTTTTTGATATCTGTAATAGTTACGGAATAATCGCCTGTGCACACTTAACGATTACACCCTGTATATTTTTTTTGTGTGTGTTTATAAATCTCCTCTGAAACGACTTGAGCGATTTTTCTTAATGTTTTTCTGTAAAGGTAACTTAGGATAGGCTATTAACAATTTTTATATCCCTAAGTAATAAAAATTAAAAAACAATTTTTGGCTGGTAGATATTTTAGTACCTACATAATAATAAATATGTGTATATTTTATGAATGAATGAACGAATAAATATGTGAATATTATATTATGTGTTATAATATGGGTTAAAAAAGGAATAAAAATTGGTATAAAATTTATATTGTTACTATCTTTGCGCCCGCGGCTTCGCTCGCGTCAATTACTCTTTATCGCGACAGCCGCTCCCCATACCCATATTTTTTTATTTATTCATATTTTTTGCGATATATAAAGCTTCTATTTGAGCTTATATTAGTTAAAACTTATATACTTGATAGATACGGTTATGTGCAATACTTGAAAGTTCAAATCCGCTCTTTCATTAGCCCTTATGCTTTATACATATCAAAGTCAAGTATTTTGATCTTTGTCTCTTCAAACATGCGAAACTACTTAATCGAGCTTGATGACATTTATTTATTTAATTTGTGAGTCGAACATGAGACATATTCTCGTTTATATGAACAATGAAAAAGAAAACATCGTTAAGGATCATTTATATGTCTATTAGATTTACGACTTAATCACAGAATAGCAAACACTAAAATAAAACTTATATTAAAGCTTTATTCATATTCACTTGACGAGTATGCAAACAGGCAAATAAACTCTCATACATATTTCATAGCCAAACTAGAGGTTCATAAAAATATTAATTCAAATAACATAGACATTTATTTTATTATACACTAGCTTTCCGCCCGCGGCTTCGCCCGCTTTGTCTAAAACATAATAAATTATATACTAAAACCTTTCTCTTGAATCACTCTATCTATTAAAAAAAACCGCTACAAATTCCGTTGCGTAGATTTAAGCATACATAGGGACATAGGGACAGAGAAAGCGACTTTGTTTTATACTATGTAGTGATTTACATTTATATGTACTTATCAATATTTAAAGCTTATGTCTAATACTAGGTACCTAATGACTATCTCATTAAGTCAATAGTTATAAAGACACAATTATAAAAGTTGTCTCGAGAAATTAAAACTTTAAAGTATACAAGTTACATTCATATAAGTACTACACTACTAAATGTGCCAATCTCTTGTTAGTGAAGAGAATCTGTATCATTTGTTTCAATCAGAAGTAGCTATACGCGCCTAAATAAGTACAATACAGAACACCGAACCTTAGACTAAATCTACATAAACTATCATTCAGAAAAGATGAAATAAAATAAATAATTTAAAACAAAACTGAATATAGAGCATAACTTCTATGTCAATTGTTTCATTTCATACATTAAAACCCTTTTCAATTGCCTCCATAGTTATATACCGAAAATACCAATTATTTCAGCAATAAAAATATATTCACAAACACAATACTGTACGCAATAAAACCCTCATTTCAATAGCAATTCAATACATACAAATGTCTTACCATTCACAAATAGAAATCCAATATAACACAACACAACCACACCCTATGGTGTCCGGGACACGACTGACGGGCAGGAGTCAGGAACGGCAGGACTGTGGGGTAACTTATGGGCCCTCTTCACAATGGGCAGCCTTGGGCGAGTAGAGGCAATCACGATAGTGTAGAGCCTAGCTGTCTTTCAACAAAAAACTAGACAGGGTTTAACATTAACCGTGGGTTCTCTTTAATCTAGTTTTGACGTATTTCACACAACTATTAAATGGACAGATCCCTGATTTAAAGTTAGACTGTGTTTAAATTGTTTTGTGGTAAGACAGTATATGTCAATGATCAGCCGTTATTGTGTTTATTCATAATCGCCGTACTGGCGGTAAACATCGACGATCATTTGTTGGGCCAATACCGCCCATTGTGAAGAGGAAACATTATAAGCACCATGTTTGTTGAATCTCCGAGTTTGCACATTATGAGTTTCAGCCCGTTACTAGTTGAGCTTTTTTGTATTAGAAAAGCTTATGACGACGATAGAGTTAAACGATATTAAGATGTACTTTTCGCGTTAAGATGTAGAAGCCCTTCTGCTAACATCGAGAGAATGCCTCCGCAAATTTATGTTCTTGTTATTTAAGTCATAATAATAGCGCAGGAATTTCTTCTTATTCTGCTAAAGCTTACTGTAATACAAAAACACATGACTAAATATATATTACAATATTGTACGTGACAATAAATTGCGTTACTAAAATTTATGATAATTTTCGAAAATACATATATAGATGTATAAATTAATGTAACTAATAGTTTCATAAATAACATTTATGCATTGCTATAAACTAACTAAATAAGCAAACTTTCATTTATAATGTACGTAGGAAGGAATGACATGTAAAACAGCAATATAGAGTCAACTCTACAAAATATTTTTACACGCAATTTCTTATGTTTTCATAGTTTACGAATTTTACGAATTGATGCGACCATATTTTTCTAAACGCTTGAAAACATTCTAATTCAGATTATCATAAAATATTTAAAATTCTTTCATTATTATATCTGGATATAAGTTGTTCACTTTTTAGACGTTATATTTTTTCAAAAGATACTATTTTACGTTTTGCCCCACTGATTCTTGAGTTATCTATACCCAGGAAGACACTTTATAAAAAAAATGAAAGCACCCTATGTTACTGTCTAAAAATTAAACTTTCTAGTATTTCATCGTCATCCAGTAAAATGTTGAATTCGATACAGTTGTTTTTATCTATATACATTAATAGCGGTCCGACCCGGCTTCGCCTGTGGTACATATTTCGCAATAAAAGGTATGCCTATGTTCTTTCTCAGGGTCTACAGATTATCTGTGCCAAATTTCATCAAAATCGGTCCAGTAGTTTATGAGCCTATTCATTACAATCAAACAAACAAAGTTTTCCTCTTTATAATATTAGTGTAGACATACAAATCTCTCCTCTTTATAATATTAATATAGCATATTCTAGAAACTTGGAATCTATAATATTATAACCAATCAAAAGTAACTTCTACCGGGCTTGGCTTTTATATCTGATAAGCTTTTAACAGCTCATAATGCTGAAAGCTCTCGAAACCAAAGCTACGTTAAATGCTGTGAATGGAATAGTTACGTAGCTTATAAATTACTAGCAGACGGTAGGTATTAGAAAACTTGATTTGGTGTTATGTTTTCTTACTTTTTCTAATATTTTCTTTCATTAGAAGCTTCTTGATGGTAAAGATAGCAAATAATAAATTAACCAACTCGACTCTACGCATAGACTCTACCGTTGCGAAAAGAGGCATTTTTAATAAATATAATACTCATTCGTTCATTTATATAGTTGTACATAGCATAAGAAGACCATAACAATATTATTGAAAGTGCCATGCCATCCTTTCGGTATTACATAGTATATCATTTTATTATTCGTGCTCTTGAAATAATAATTATAATCTTTATCTAGTAAAAATGAATCGCTAAACGCATAACTCAAGAACAGCTGAACCGATTTCGTTAATTATTTTTTTATAATATTCCTTGAAGTACGAGGATGGTTCTTATGGAGAGAAAACGTAAACGTGTACCACGGGCGAAGCCGGGGCGGACCGCTAGTAGTTAGAAAATATCATAAGTTGTAGAGCACTGTATTTTGCTTCATTCTACGTTGCTGTCAAATATATCTGCTATAAATTCATTAATTTCTGCCTAACAAGAGGCACAATACATCAAAATCAAATTACTAAAATAATAATAATAGGTTTCTTCAGCTGTTATCAATAGATTCTAATTAGCAGTTGATAGTTATATCTTATGATTATGATTGATGAAAATTGATTGGCTTTTGCTCTACTAGATAAAACACTAGGTAAAAATTTGCCTTTGATAATCGTATTTCATTTTCATCAATTACAATTTTATTTAAGTAGGTACATTACTATTTAAGAGACTTATTCTTATTAACCTTAAACAAAATGTTAATATATAATCATTTTGTTTAAGGTTAATAAGAAACGCCTTAAACTTTCATCCCCAACTTCATTCATAATTGTTAATATTCACTGCTAAATTAGCTTTCGTCTGAATCTATCAAGATCGGTAATTCAGAGGGGTTACCCTGTCTTATAGCAGTATTATTTCCAGTGTGGGAAAGTGATGGCGCTATACAACCTATATAGCGCTGTCGTTCTTCCACACTGGAATTAGCACTGCTTTAAGAACATGGACCCTAAGGATGCTTTTCCACCAATAATGTGCGAGGATGTGTTTCGAGGAATGTGTTTGTAAAGAACCAGTCATCTAGATTGAAGCTGCTCCAACTTCATTTAGTTTGAAGTTTGAGGCGTTTAGCGTTTGAAGCGATACTATTGGTTATTTACAAACACATTCCTCGCTACACATCTTCGCAAATTATTAGTGGAAAAGCACCCTAATGCTTCATGTCTCTGTCATTATGGATCTACAAGCAATCTGCTAAATTGGGCGATTCATTTGTTACAAATCTGATTTCAGAATCAACGACACGCGATTTATGCTATTAATAGACGGTTAAAGCCTTGAAAGGGAGATTCATTGAGTTATTTGGTTCAAAACAATTGAATTGACTTGAGAATTTAATTGTTAAATTAATATTGTTGTTGTCTGTTAGATTGTATTATGTTAAAGTACCGAAGTTAAACTAATATTATAAAGAATGTAAGAATGTATGGATGTTTGTTACTGCTAAATATCGGATTTGTATGAAATTTGGTACAATGATAGATGGATCGGGTACTTCGCGAGTGAATCTGAACTACTTGGTACCACATAATATTAAATTTTATATTGTTTTTCAGGCGTGTGTTCCGCATAGCATTTATCAATGTTTACAACACTCTATTTACAATAACGTATCTAATGTTTATCAAACTATTAATTTTCATGTGTTAGCTAGGGATAACCCGAGTATTAAACAGATATTTTTTTTTACTTCTTTATCTTATAAAGAAAATTTAATTTTACAGAATTCATATTGTACTTACCTCATACATACAACACGATTTATTAATATTACTGCACGCAATCTTTAGTCTTATGACCTTAATATTTTTAAGAGAGGTTTTCCTGTAAACAGGAAGAGGGGGAACAAAATTTCATCCCGTGATTAATGGACAGGTTCACTTTAAGACGAAGGGAAGAACGATTTTGGGCGTTACATGGAATAATCTGGCCCTTTTTACTTTTTTATCTTTTAAAAGAAAATATGCGTTTTCAAGTTCGTTTGTTATGGATGGACTCAATAACAAGTTACCCAATTACCTACTTATAGATAGTTTTACGTAGAAGATAGCTACATTATTCTCGATTAAAATGATTAATATACCGTCTTAAGACGATAGTATTGCACAAAATAATCTCCACTCACCCGCAATTTTTTTTTTTTTTTTTTTGTCAAGGTGTACAAGTTTATAACACTATTGTGAAACGTTAGAATAAGTGAATTGTAAAATTCTTTGAAATAAATGTCTCTAAACCTTAATTGAATTGAGTTATTTTCAAAACATTGAACTATCATTTTGTTTAGACGCTACGTTTTAAAGCCATGCATTTAGTAATTTACCTTTAATACTATTCATGTCAGAATTTACGAATTTTCGAATTCAATTGTTTAAATTAACTATTATGATATGAAAAATATATTATTTTATTCACTATCTATTAGCCACCATCCAGAGCTTCTTCCTGCTAAACCTTAACAAAAAATTATTTTAACATTTATCATACAAACTATTATAGTATAGGGGTGTGGGGTATGGGGCAGGCGGCAACATTTGTGGGGGACAGTTTGAAATGGTTCTGATTGATCTGTTGTCAAATACAATTGGTCTCCAATTTGAATTCAGGTTAGATTGCTAGAATTAAAGTATTATTTTAATTGGTTTTACTTCTCTATCGTTTTATTATGTAGAGTATGGATTCTTTTGCTTTCACAAAAATAATTTAGGAATGTACTACAATTATATTATGATTCTTTAACCTCCACCGTAAGTTCTAATTTTCATTTATTACTTGCAGAGTCTTTACACGTTAAACCCACAAATACTAAATTTTTACTGATTAGCATCACTGACCAAAACTTCTAAATTAATTCGACTCTAGATTAGTATATAAATATATTACGTTATGCAAAAAATACTACAGTTACTCAGAATAAAAAATACTATAGTTACTCAGTTATACAATAGTTTTTCAGACTATTTAAAGCTCTCTATAACAATTTAAAAGATTTCACCCACATTTATAATTCAGCTAATAATTATAAGAGCATATTATAATAGTACATAAACCAACAGTCTACATGACAGCTTATGAAGTTCAATGAACCGACTACAAAGGTCCACTCGTCGAGATTAATGCTATCTTCCTGTATACTGAGAAACTATATCAATCTCAACTTAGAAATTGTTTGCAAGGAAATCACGCAAATAGTTCTACTATTAAATGCGAATTTGTGAGGATGAATATATATTTTTGTTTGTTACTCCTTCGCGCAAAAACTGCTGAACCTTTTCATGAAATGCATGAAATGCACAAGAGGGTAACTTGAACTAGTTTTATTACTTTTTTACCAAAAAATTACTAGACAGTTTTGGATGAAACTTCACAGTAATTGTACATCAGACTAACATTGTATTGTGTTTTATTTTTACTACCTGGGTCACGTACAAACATTCGTACTATGTACTATGTACGAATGTTTGTTTATGTAAACTGTGCGATTCAACTAACTAACAATTAGAAAACATTTATGTATCAATTTCGTGTCAAATGTCACTGAAAAATACGATATTCTTATAAAATTTTCTTGAATTTCGATAACAGTTTATTTTATGTCTAACCACAATAAATAATTAAAAAACTAAGTTATAAATTAGATTATTAATTAGTGTTAATAAGCACATGTGACGCTAAAACTGGTGTTGAAACAATCCTATTGTTAATTTATCTTCTATATATAAAAATAAGTCGGGTTTTCCTTCCTGACGCTATAACTCCAGAACGCACGAACCGATTTCCACGGTTTTGCATTCGTTGGAAAGGTCTCGGGCTCCGTGAGGTTTATAGCAAAGAAAAGGTGTCTCTGGTGGCGAAACGGAGTTCGCCCGGTTTGCTAGTTAGTTATATTTACGTACTTGTAACTATTTAGTTATCTATAATATATCGCATAGTATGTAAAGATCTAGTATAGTATTATAATATCTGTAGTAGAGATATTACATTTACAAATGGCCTACACTTGTGGATTTGCGTATTCGTGCGAATGTATGCATTACAATGCAGATTAGTCGAATGTATGTTTCATCGCAATACGTGCAGGGGAACGGTGGTAACAGGCTTTAGAGTAGGTACAGGTTGATTTTTGACCATCAAGCGATACTATATGTATTTTAAAAACCCTATAATATGTATCACGTTATATCCTTGAATGTATTCTCTATATCGTACTTCTGACAATATTATGAATGTGAATGTTTGTCAGTATGGTTGTGACTCTTTCACGAATTAAACTACTGACGGGTTTGAATGAAACTTTTCGGTTATTCTTCTTCTTCATGACCTATAGTCATCAGAATAAAACATGAGCTATAGAAATATGTGATTTTGTCCGAGTTGAAACCGCGATTTTCTATAAAATAACAATAAACATTTTACAGTAAACTAGGACTTTCAATTCCTTAGTTTTAGTTAATATTTAATACATAATAATCTTTTGGTGTACTAAAGATATATTCATATAATCTGATTCATCAAGTTCTTATTCAAGATAAAATGACTCAACAAAATAATGTATTGTCAACTCAACAGGAGGGTTTTTACCATTACTCACATTCAACTATATAATAATAAGATTTAATCTGCCATGGATTTGAAACTATCATTTTCATGTGAAAATTATTTCTTAATTATTTTAAATAGGTACCTACGAATAAAAACTATATTATGATAGAGTTTTTTTGTAACTACATAATTACTTATTATTTACTAGTCAGTCAGTATATTTGTTGATATCTTTCCGTAAGATTCTGTACGTGTATATAAAACTGAACCTCTTCAACAGCTGGACCGATTTAGATGCATTTTTTGAAGTGAAACTAACTTCAGTTTCAGTTGAGAGTAAAATTTCAAGGTCACGTCATGGCGTAACGCGACGATTCTTGAATTTTGACGATCTTTGAATCTTGCCAAAGAAGTTTCACTTCTGACACGTGTGCTCAGCACACACGCTCGTTTTTTAATGTTCAATATAATCAAATGTTTTTTACGATTTTCAAGTTTGTCTGTAATCCCATGTAGAGCCAATCACATGTATGTTTGGCTAACTATACCTATACAATGGTAGTCTTTAGACGGCATGTGTCACTTGCAAACGACGCGCCTCCCTGCCTCATGTCTGTCACATCCTACGTCAATTAAACTACACGACATTTTCGACCTAAGAGCATTTTCGACTATGTGTATTTGTAATTATATATTTAACATCTAATTTAGATATAGAATGGTCCAGCAGTTGTAAACTTGTATTAACAGACATACAGAGAATTTAATCTATAATAATATTATAATTATAACTGAAGAGTTTATTTGTTTGTTTGCTTGAACGGGCTAATCTCAGGAACCACGAACAAGATTTTAAATTATTTCACCGATCAATAGTTCATTTATCGAGGAAGACTATGGACTATGTATAATCACGCTTAGACCAATGGGAGCGGAGCAATGCGGATAAAACCGCGGGGCATAGCTAGTAAAAAATGAAGTAGGTACTTACTACATTTCTTAGAATGAATATACTTACTTACATTAAATGTAAGTAAGTATATTCATTAATCAGTCAAAATTAATCAGTGACAAATTTTGTCACTGAGACACGTAAAATAAGGTTTATTATCTAGTATTATCAAGTAGTTTTCTACCCGACTGAAGTTTCGAGCTTTAGGTATCTTGTTTGAAGATGATCTACGTTTAAGTATGTTTATCAGTTGAAGAGCGACATAGAAACAAACAAACAGTCAAATAATACTTCTGTTATTATATCTAGCTTCCTTCTGATTGTGATGTTCCTTGTGATGATGTCCGTATTCTAGAATCTCAACTATAAGCTGTTCAACTATTCAGGTGTAAAAAGGACACAAACATACATTCAAAAATGAATGAATCAATACTTTTAAGATAATCATAGAAACGATCTCGCTAATAATATTATAAGTAGGATTAGTCAGATAAAGGAAAGTTGTTATTCTGTTATATACAAAAATGTTTTTATCAAGAACGTCCCAACTTCACGGTATCCATTAGTGACATCCAAAATAAAGAAATCCAAAAAAACACAACTATCGATGTCAGGCGGACATTATTGCGGCCGCTACCACGAGATCCATTGAATTGATTTTAGCGATAGTATAGCGATAGCCATCAAAAACGTATTGTTATAAATGGAACACGGCGAAACCGTGTATCGATGATATGGTACGAGGGGGGAGGAAAACGGATTTTCATTGGCGTCATGTTGTCTGTGAGATAGTATAGAGTAATTGATGTATAGAGGGTATTTTGTTTGATTTAAATGTAAAATCAATAGATGTATGGTGGTTAGTAAATACATAATATTGTAAATAAATGGTTGGTGAAGAAAAATCATCAGATAATATTTGGTTTTATAGTCAGTATTGTAGTTATCTACTTAAATAAATAGAAAAGAATTAAGAAAAATGGGAAAACGTAATTAATTTGTTCTATCTGTACGCCTTCTTTCAAGTTTTTTTTATAGTGAAATGAAAAAGAAATGTTTCGAATTAACATTGACTAAAAATATTTGTAGGTACTTCAATAGATTTATATACACAAATAAGCGCACCGTGTTATTTTATTCTATTAACCTCCTTAAGCAGATAATTAATGTCAAAAGTTTTTTTTACCTTTTGTTATAAAGTTGATCTCTAAATCTCTATGTAAAATCTCATAAATATATAAATAGAAACATCCACAAAGGTTTTCCGCAAAATGCATTCTACATTCTCCTCTCAATTACGACCTCTATTCGCGGTTATCCTATACGACCGTTGCCTAGCAACCGTTGCTA
>CAJQZM010041153.1:6534-35147 GCA_907164665.1 Colias nastes | reverse complement strand
ACATTTTTATTTGCTTAGACATATTAATATTGTGACTAAACCCATTTCCAATCCCAATGAAAATAGGTATAGAGCAACAAACAACTTATACAAATATAAATTCGCGTTTTAAATCCGTTATATAGTCTTTGAATGACCAGTTGGCTTAGTTTGGTAGTGACCCTGCCTTCCAAGCCAGAGGTCGTGGGTTCGATTCCCACCCGGGGCAAATATTTGTGTGATGAACATAGATGTTTGCTCTGTGTCTGGGTATTAATTATCTATTTATGTATTTATTTAAAATTATATATGTATGTTTATCAGTCATCTGGTTTCCATAATACAAGCGAAAGCTTAGTATGGGATCAGATCGAACCGTGTGTGAAAATTGTCCTGAAATATTTAATTTCTAAAGACAAAAATAATTCCACATCACATCAACCAAAACAAAATAATATCCAGAAAGATTTTTAATCACATTACATTTTACTCTTTTAATGAAATATACAATGCCATGTATCAATTTAAATTGAAAATGTACTTGAATTAAAATATTTGGACGATTTATCTCACAACTGGTAAAACACATGTGCAATAAATGCAAACGTTACATCTTTTATTGAGCAGCCGGCGCGTTTGTGAATATTTATCGAGATAAACTTCAATTGGTCGGTCTTCCAGGGAATAACAAATTTACTGCTGGGTTGCTGATTTTAAAATTATTTACTGTGATGTATACGTTTATTTTGCTTTGGTCGTTCAATTATTGGTTATTGTTTGTTTTAAATAATACTGATCAAAGTAAATCCTACTAATATAAAAAATTTGGCACACACATAGAGGCCAACTGGTATTAAAACATAGGATAGATTATTTCCCAAAAATCCCTCAAGAATGAAACTATGCGGATTTTTCTTTGACTGCGCGGGCGAAGTTGCGGGTGAAAGCTAGGAAATAATAATGGATTAATTCTAGTTGTTTGTTTGTAAAATTAGTAGAAATAATTAGTTATGTTTACTTGAATTGAAACTGGCTAATATTATGTAGATTATTAAAACATTTGCAAAGAGTACACAATAAGTATAAGCGATAAGGCCGCCGTTTGTACATATCTTTCTCTTTTTTATGTTCTTACTCTATTTGTACTTTCTTATGTGTGTGCAATAAAATATAAATAAATAAATAAATAAGTAGGTAGGTAGTACAATAATTTTAATTAATGAAAACCAACACCATTACCTGTGCCATTACTTTAAAAACTTTTATGTGTAAACAATATACGAATTTAAGAAGAAATTTCAATTCAAAAGCACGAAACCTTGTTGTTACTTGTGTGGTCAGTTTTTAATTACGATTTGTTTATTCTACAGTAAACATACCTGCTTTGTATGCAAAATTTCATGCATATTTTACTTTTTTGAAATAGCCATTTTACACTATAGAGTATAAGTTTGTGTGAACACCAGTTATTTTTCACAGACATTTTAAAGGGAAAAAGTTCCGCTAACAACGTTAACAGAAACTATGCATTACTTCTACACATAATATTGTTTGTAGTGTAAATTAGTAGGTACGGAATTAAAATAATATATGGGATAAGTTTTAAATGTAGGTATGTACAAATTATATAGAGATTGTTATAGAGAGTGTTAGATAGCCTTATAGTATATCATCACTATAAGACAGGCTTATAGTATCGAGATAGGCTTATAGTATATCATCACTATAAGACCAACAGGAGCGGAGCATTGCGGCCTGCGGATAAAACCGTGGGGCACAGCTAGTACGTTATAAAGTCGTGGGTAATACATAGATTCAAAACAAATTTAAACTCTTCCTTGTTTGTATTAAATATATACATCCGTCTTATTATGAAGATCTTCTCTGATTTATACTGAATTTCTAAAGTGTTTTGTTAACATTATTATCGAACCAAGGACTATATGCTCGTGTAGATATCATATAATTGTTTACTATATATCTTAATCGATTATTTTGTCGTTATATATTAACTCGACTCTTTTGGATAACTACTTAAGTACATTTTAAAAGAATTCTTCTATAATCATAAGAAAGAGAAAAATTAAAAAAAATAAGATAACTACTCCTAGGTGGGTACTCTTACCATTTTGACGCTTTATTTTCTGAAATAGGTAGTGAATGCAACATTAAGTACGTATAACTAAAATGGTTACTAAACCAATTAAAACGAAATTGACCTTCTATGTTTTCCCATAGCATTCTATTAACACTTATCGCTCTTTCAATGATACCTAGCAAACAAAAGCATATTAATATCTATTGTATTTGAAACAAAGGTCCACCACACAATAGTATGGAGAATATTGTCCTTTTCATAGATGAGAAAGGAGTTGTTTTCAATGTTATGGAAATTGCCGTTACACACTCGATATGCACGATACAATCACGCTTCGCTTCGCTTTCGCTGAGCGATAATCCTTTTTTATAGGTACACGTGAAAGGAAATCGAGATTTTCATGTAGTTTAAATTGTTTGGGTGAATTGATTGAATTTAAAACGTCGTCTAGAAAATTTTTTTTACATATTGTAAAAAATATTTATATTATTCTTTTAGATTAAAAAATCTGTTTCAGAATAGCCGGAGCATAAGATTGCCTCCGGTGGTCACAATTTATTTTCGTTAAATATCTAAATATTATATAATCATAGTTATGGAAATTGATATTTTTTGGTTTAACGGCATTCAAATGCTTTATAAATATAAATTAATTATAAAGAATAGAAAAAATTTGTCCCACCTCGTGATCAAATTTTTTCTATTCCTACTTCCCTACTAGATATATAGACTACAGGCCCATGTAGTCAAATTTATGGGTCATTTGAACCATCAGGTGACCTATCTAGAACGATATAAGAGCATAAAATAATAAGATTCAGCACTATGCTGTCACTTGTAAGCTGTCCACCTGAGTGCAGATGAGAATTCGAAAGTACAGGTAGAAATAGTATGACACAGATGCCGTACAAAATCAAATGACCAAATTTACCCCGGCAATTGTCGGAAAATAAAAATAAATTCCGACTTTGTGGACCACCATTTTTGTACGGCATCTGTGTCATACTATATCAATACTGCTTTTAATCCATTATTCCGCAACGCCGTACAAAAATCATGGAGACAAGGGGAAAAAATCTCTACCTGTACTTTCGAATTCTCATCTGCACTCAGGTGGACAGCTTACAAGTGACAGCATAGTGCTGAATCTTATTATTTTATGCTCTAATATCGTTCTGGATAGGTCACCAGGTGGTTCAAATGACCCATAAATTTGACTACATGGGCCTGTAGTCTATAGTCCCTACTATAATCATAATAATATTATAAACTAAATTATTAACTCTGTCTGTCTGTCTGTCTGTTACGCTTTCCCGCTTAAACCTCTCAACCGATTTTGATGAAATTTGGCACAGACAATCTTTAGACCCTGAGAAAAAACATAGGCTACCTTTTATCAAAGCACCACGCGGGCGAAGCCGCGGGCGGAAGCTAGTTCTTTATAAATTTATATAGTTATGGAAATCCTTATTATAAATAATTAATGGGTATACATAGTATTATCGAATGCAGTAGTAGGTATTTAGTAGTATTTCCGTACTATAAGCAGCGTTTTACATATTGTTTAAAACACTATCCCAGTTATCTGTTTATTATTCACACCGCTAAGTTTCCTGAACATTAAACCGCTGAACGGAATTGCATAAATTATGATAAAGGGATAGATAGAACCCTAGGAAAAGAGCTTCTTTTGTCGCAAAATTGAATTTAATGAAGCTTATAGAGGGCATGAAACTACGCATTGGAGAGGTTGTCACACTATAAAGTAAATAAAAACCGATATTTACTTGAATAAGATACAAACATGAAATTATTGTAGGTATTCTCACCAATCCTTGATAAGCGTTCACATTTTTATTTAAAACAGTTAGTTTAAAGTGAAGAACAGTACAGGTGAAGCTAAGACATTGCTTCGTACCAAATTTCAATATTCTGTGTTCACGGAAAGCACCCTGTATTTTTGATTGCGAATGTCGAAATATGTGAAAATTTGCAGCATAGACGGCTGTATTTTTTGATTGCATTGGTTCATAAGTTTGATTTTTTTGCAGCTTGAGTAGTAGACTTAATTTTATTCAGATTATAAATAATAAAGAAATTCATACTTTTGTAATGGAATATTTTAATAATTCTATTATTGGCGCCAGGTGTGACCTTGAAACGAAATCGACTCTCGACAGATGAAAGTACCTACCACATTAAAACTTCGGAATCGTAATTTTTGGCTGAATAATTTTATATATTCAATGCTAATTTACGTTCTTCGTTTCTAAAAAATAATATGGTTGTTACTTTCCTTACTTCCAATTATATGATTTTATCTCTTTAATAAACGAAAAGTAACAAAAAATGCTGCATTTTTTGCTACTTTCGTTGATTTTAATCGCAAATAATTTAATTTACGTAATCTAGAATAGGCACACGTGTAGGATTCCCCATAAATTCGTCCAATTTCGTATATGTAGTTAATAAATTTATGGATACTGGATTATGACAGACATGTGAACAGATAGGCAAAAATGGATTCCTCGAATACGTTCCAAATTACGTTAGGTTATTCTATAATGTTTTTTATTTAATTAATTTTGATGTTCAATAAATAAAATAACCATAACAAAATACACATTAATTACTTTTCCATCAGAAATAAGATAGAGAACTAATTTAGAAACAGAACTCACTTTGATATTTTTCGGTAAAAGAAATGAACTATGTTTTCATCATATTAACTACTCTGCTAACCAGAGCTTGGTCAAAGGAACGACTGTACAAAATGTAAGCTTAGCTGATTAGGCCTTTGGGTATCACTATACTTTTAGCAAAAAATATTAATTTATTTTTAGGTCGGGTAAAGTAGGGATTATCTCATTCTAGGATAAAATAATATCATGTCATAATAAACCGTAATTGTTTTAAGCGCTTTAGTGAAGGTCAGTGGACTTACGTACCAAATGCTTAGTATATAATAAATTAAATTTAAAAATAGTTACTTTATATTTTGTTAAGACTTTTTCCACCGATCCTTCAGAATGTAGCAAATATATAATTGTGACAAGCTTTAACCTTTGTTAATATTTGTTCCCAAAATACCTTTCTGATCGGAAATTATGAACCTTATGCAGGATGGAATATGGTTATTTTAGGCCAATTGGTAAGTCCCTTTAGATTTCATTCTTCATAATATCTTCAGGTGGATATAACATCACACACTTTCTTAAATAATAAACCAAAAAAAAATCAAATAATGACGATTTAAATAAATGATGATTATGAGAATATGTAATTTGGTTTACAATAATAGATACAATAAAATAAATATAAGTCTTACCTACTACATACTTAGGTATGTAGTAGGTAAGTTAGGTATGTAGTAAAAAACGAAGTTCTACGCTTTCGTTTTAAGGTAAACAAGCATTTGATATAGTTATGTACTTATACTGAGACTTATACAGTGTAGAAAATATTCTATTCCAGCTTCTAGGTAAACTTTTATTTGTCAAACCAAGACTCTATTTTATTTTTCTCCAGAGATCAACCTTTCGGTTCAACGCTCACACTATAAAACCGGCCAAGTGCGAGTCGGGCTCGCGCACAAAGGGTTCCGTAGCAGCAAATATAATAAATTACAGTTAAATCAACCTATCTCAAAAACTATAAGAGATACTTTGATCAAACCAAAAATCGTTGAAAGAGTTAATTAGCATGCATCACCTCTATTTTTTTTAGAATTTTATACCCCGTAGTTATAAAAATAGAGGGGGGGGGACATACTTTTTACGACTTTGAGAGCTGATATCTCAAAAACCGTTCACTTTAAGAAAAATGTTTTTTAGAAAACTTTATATCATTTTAAAAGACCTTTCCATTGATACCCCACACGGGTATGTACATCGAAAAAAAAAATTTCATCCCTCAGTTACATGTATGGGGGGCCCCACCCCCAATTCTTTTTTTTACTATTTAGTGTCATATTTTTGTAGCGGTTCATACAACACATATTCCCATCAAATTTCATCACTGTAGTACTTATAGTTTCCGAGTAAATCGGCTGTGACAGACGGACAGACGGACAGACGGACAGACGGACATGACGAAACTATAAGGGTTCCGTTTTTGCCATTTTGGCTACGGAACCCTAAAAAAGGAGTCTACGTGTAAAATGTTTTTAACTGCGTAAAAAGTTCTAAGTAAAATCTTTCAAAGTAAATTCTTATAATACCTCCGCTATATTATGCATCTTTAAAAAGTTATTGAACACCTTTCAATAATAATTATTAAAACCCGCTAATAAACAAGTTAAAAGAAAACTTCCGCCTTAACTTTACGACTTTCGTTTTAATAAATAAAGGCGCCTTATCCATGAAAAAGGCAATAAATCTTGTGCCTCAAGCAACGCAATATTTGCGAAGTTCAAACGTTTCGCTTCATATATTATATTTGATCAAATACGTATGAAATTAAAAGACGTTGAATTTCCTACAAATTTCCTTTAAGTTTTGTCCGGAATTGAGTCGTATCAGGAAATTACCAGCATTTCAAGGATGGTGAAATGTGGGTGAATAAGTAAAACAAATTTATTTTATGGACATTCTAGTACTAAATAATAATTTGTTTGTTTGTTTGAACGCACTAATCTCAGGAACTACTGGTCCGATTTGAAACTCTCGGTGTTACACAGCCCATTTATCCAGGAAGGGTATAGGCTATAATATAATATCATCTCGCTAAGACTAATAGGAGCGGAGCAATTCGGGTAAAACCGCGGGGCACAACTAATACAAAATAAAGTGTGAACGCGCTAATCGTAAGTGGACCGCTAGGCTATGATGGACACTTAAGTGCCTTAATAATTGGTATAAAAATAAATAAAATTGAATGCCTTTAATGTTTAGCAAAACAAATAAGTTATGACCTAAAATAAAATTTAAGTATTCTGGCTAACCTCCGCAAAAACTGGATAAATTTTTTGACACGCTTCACACTCATAGTATATAGATTTTATAATAATGAAACTATGCTAGACATTTTTATTATGCGTATATACCAAGATGATCTCTAACGTGGGCGTAGACACGAGGTTTCTGTTAGTTTACTGGAGCACTGGAGTCACGTTTTAAAAGCTTTTAAATTCGTGTCTGACAGATAACGACTAACGAGGGTGTGAGAGATCCTTCTATAACAAGATTCTATTAAAACATAATATGTATTAGACTATATTTTATTATTATGATGGCTACAAAGTATTTAAGCCTTGTAGAGCCTTGAGTATCTTATCAATAATTTATGACGAGTTAATTCATAATAATAATATCTTTATACGTTTATTTTTAAACTTCCTTTAAATGGGAAAACTTTTCGAAACGACTACATTTTGCAAAATGTCTCTGTAGCAGAGTGTTAGACATAACGATTACAAACGTTACAAACGCTGTACCCATATGTCCAAAAATTATCTAGACGCAGATTCGATAGTTACCTAACTGACTTTTCGTTTGTTCCAGATCAAAATGGAGCCGAACATAACACTTCTGTTCAACATAAGTTCGCTCCTGATGCGTGACGTCACTTCTAGCGTGTCATCGGTGATCGCAGTTAGAAATAAGAACGTGTCAAACGCGTACGAATGGCGGTTCGTTTTGCCGCCATACTTCTTGATTTTTCTGCTGTCTATATCTGGCAATTGCTTGGTGATAGCAACCCTGACGAGCAATAGACGGATGCGGACTGTGACGAATGTGTATCTGTTGAATTTGGTGAGTACCTACTATGTAATATTATGGCAGAGAAAATATGGTCGATGTTTTTATTCCATCTAACTACCAAGAAAACAGACCTATGGTATAAGAATGAAGGAAATAATTTGTATTCGAAAATGTCTTATATTAATATCTTATACATAGGTAAATAGAGGAAAGGTCTTTATACGAAATACGGAAGCATGACTGACATAATTATAGTGTAAATTACTTCGTCAAAATAAACTTTGATATGCTTAAAGTATGTAGTAGCTCTAGCTGTTAATCTAATATTCAGTCAGGTAGTAGTTAACATGCGTGTTTGTGTATCTTTCTATTCTCTCTTATCCATCTTTATATTTTAACAAAATATTGTTTTTTATGTCCCATGAAAGTAGAAGTTTCTAGTATAATATTATGTGTAGTCTACGGTAGAAGTCATCTTCGAGTATGTGCCTATATTTTTCAGCTTTAAATGTAACTTATATTTTACTCTAGTTACGTAGGTATGTTGCATGCATAAAATTTCATCCTATTTTTTAACATTACAAACATTGAACAAAATTTTCAATTGTATGCATTGTACGGATTCATTATTTATAAAACTTCATAAATACAGTTACAATTGGTTAATACTTTTATCTTTATTGGCAATTTGTTTTAATGGTAATAAACAGTTGTGTTAGTTTTGGTATTGCTTAAAGTTTTAACTGTTCAAATAGTATCAATATGAAATCGGATTCGTAGAAGATATTTGGGATTTAATGTATTTATTTCCAATCTCTTAAAAGGTTTAATATATTATAATTATACCTAACTTGTTTATTGATAACTCTATAATATAATAAGTTATTGCATTATTATTGAAACCCAAAATGTACCCATAATAATAATAAACCAACAATTTAACCTTATCTGGAAGCTTCTATTAGAAATCTTTTTCAAGGAAAAAATAATACATGTATTTCATTCCAACTTTTGTACAATTTTATACAAATAATGGTTTGTATGATTAATATTACTCCTCCGAGTATACAATTCTTCTAATTATTTCTATTTCTATATAACTTTCTTACCCCAATAGTAGATGTTATATAAAAAACAGTCTTACATAAATATTGATAGAACCGCCCCACATACCATATTACAAGGCATACAAATTGTAGGATAGAAAAAGCCAGTACAAAAACATCACAGATTTCAGACAACTGTCGAGATAGAATGAACATGTATAGAATATCAAATAATTTTCTGTATCTACATATTTTTTTCCTCCCAAAAGAGCAATAGAAAAGGTGTTGAAATACCTTTTGTTATCTGCCAAAATCATTCTTTTTTTATTTCCTTGTGACGACAGGACGTGACCGTAATATTTTAAAAGCAATATAGCTATCCATACTATAATAATTTTTAATGCGACTGTCTATTGCGCTTTCAACGCTAAACTACAGCACCGATTTCGATGAAATTTTACGAACATACCTACAGATTATTTTTTTACGAAGGTTTTTTTCTCAAGGTATTTATTGTCCGCGGATATAAATGCGAGGCATAAATGTTTAAAGAAGTAATCCTTTTTTGTGAAAATAAATATATTTTGATTAAATTTTATTATCTAAATATGGTTAGATCAATAGACCAACATATAGACAGATAGGTAACCTTAAAAGATAGGTTTTAAGTCACTGTACGTAAAGTCACATCACTAAAACAGCAATTAAAATGTTTTCTGTCATGCAATTCAATAAATAAATAAATAAAAATAAAATAAAAAAATAAAAAGTTCATTTATTTGCCTTCACAACTTAAAACTATTACAAACGAACTAAATATTATGTAAGTATGTAGCATTTTCGTTGTGAAGGACTAGTGTCTGAAATAGGTCTGTGAAAGACCTGTAGTACAGATCACTAGCCCCCCTCGCGGATAGCACTACTAAATACACTCATAGTTTCAAGAACTAAATAATAAAGTATAATGGGAAGAGAAAAACAAAAAAGAACAGAACTTAATACTAATACTAATACTTAAAAGGTCTCTTAAAATATAGACCTCTGCGTGACCAATGTGTTAGTGAATGTTTTGTCTGCGTGTGTGTGTTTGTATGTATTTGTGCGCGTGTATATGTAAGTTTGTATGTGTGTGTGTGCCTGTGTGTGCCTGTGTGTGTCAGCGTGTGTGTTTAAGTGTCCGCGTGTGTGTGTGTGTGTGTGCGTCTGAGCGTGGATATTTGCGTATGTGTGTAAGTGTGTGGGTCAGAACCAGAAGGATACAGTGTGGAAGAGAAAATTAGGTTTTGGTAATTAAAAGATCTTCAGTTTGTTGGTAGTCTAGGGATTTTAAATAATTAGTTAGAGTTGATTTACATTTATATTTATTTTGGGGATATATGTTTAAGGCCGTGTACGCGGTCCGTGCGCTGTTTGGCTCAAATATGTGATTTTTCAAACCAGATTGTCCATCAACCACTTATCTTACAAACATATGAATTACTAATAATTTTAGGAAATTTTATTGTCTATGTAGTTAGTTAAGAGTTTTTTTCAATTAATACAGTATTTGTGAATACCATCAAGATAACTGAGCCGATGATTACTTGATTTCACTTTTAGTGTCAATTTCGAAGCTAAAAATATCTGAAATTGCTGACAGATCTAACACACAATTTTTTTTAACTAACTGCAAAAATCCTTATTAAAATAGTTAGTTAAAAGATTTTTTTATTTTGGACTCCTAACTTACGAAATTAAAATCCGAACAATGTGAATTTTTTTAGAAATTATAGTCGACAAAATGATTATTTTCACCAAGATATTTGACTTAATTGAATATAATTTATACATATTGCAATAAAAGAATGTCTTACTTATAAGATAAAATTTAAAAAATCAACTAAGGTACCTCTATTATTTTTCTACAATTTTTTTTAAAGTACTATAAAACACTGCGCGCGACCCGATTCAAATCAGTCGGCAGCGAGCCTTTCCAGAGAGAGGACATGTTGCTCGGCGCTCTCCTGTGGACCTATGCTGTTCATAGTAAAAGGATAGCGCAAGCCGCGATCTATCGTAATAGATCGCGGAGATTTTGACTTGCGTTAAATTGAATAAGCGCTCTTAACGTTTTATTTAATTGGTTATAAAGAAAAGGTCCCATGAAGCAGAAAAATTTGTGCGAATGAAAACTTTTGAATTGTGAGGTTGGGCATATTTTGTCTTTACGGCGTTGGCTAAATTGTAAGTTTTCGTCAAGATCTAGTTGAGTATGCTGTTTTATTATAGTTTGAAGTATAAACGATTGCCTAACAGTCAATACGTCCCACGTTTTGTACAGCTCGGTAGTAGGGAAACGGTATGGAAGACCAGCCCCAACTTTGAGAATTGAGCGTTGAGCTCGCTCAATTTCTAACAGGTAAGTTTTGGCACTACCGCCCCAAGATGAATAATTTATTATAGAACTACCTAAAGCGAAGTATACCATTTTGATCACTTCTTGATCACCAATGTGCCTTATACCCTTAAAAATGAAAATTAACTTACGCAATCGGCTCACTAGTATGTTTATATGTGGTTTGAATGATAGTACCTGATCAATGGTTATGCCAAGATACTTTATTGTTTCAGCCCTCTCGAGTGATGGACATTGACAATTTGAGATAGTTGAAGAACATGAGTGGGCTGTAATAGTAAAAGATGTCGATGGAAGTAGTTTGGATCTATGAGCAAAGGCCATATATTTGGTTTTTGTGACGTTTAACGTAAGGATATTGTATTGAAGCCATTTACAGACACTGTTAAATCCTTGTTGAGCATATTCGAATACCTCCTCCCATGAATTACCAACAAAGAAAAGGGCAGTGTCATTGGCAAAGGTAATGACTTTGCCCTTGGATAGATTGAGGTTGCACAGCCCATTGATGTAAGTCAAGAAAAGCGTTGGCCCGAGGATACTTCCTTGAGGAATGCCATATTTTACTGATAGTTCGCCACTGATTACATCATTATTAAGCCTGACTCGTTGCCTTCTATCAGTCAAATAGTCACTCATTAGTTTTAGTGGGATACCCGCACACCACTACGCTCCAGTTTATATAATAAGTGAGGGATAGAGACCGTGTCAAATGCTTTGGCTAAATCGAGAAAGACTGTTATGCATTTTTTATGAGTATCCAAATTTGTGATGATTGAGTTGATAAGTTCATGGACAGCATCACTTGTAGATTTACCACGTCTAAACCCATATTGATTGACAGAAAGTTGATTGTTGGTCTCCAGAAAACTGATTAATCTTTTGTTAACTATCCGTTCTAAGATTTTGGATAACGTTGGCAATATAGATATGGGCCGATAATTATTCACACAGTCTCTATCACCTCCCTTATGTATTGGAGTTATCAGAGCTATTTTAAAAGCTTTCGGAAATATACCGGTTTCCATACTCAAATTGCAGTTATGTTATATTGGTGGAATTAACAAGTTACTATATTTCTTTATAATTTTACCCGAAATTAAGTCTTCGCCGGATAATGAATCATTGTTCAAACTATTAATAAGAGCTTGGATTTCGTCTTTATCAGTAGGAATCAGTTACGAAAGAGTCAAGAGAGGATGGACTGAACTGGAAAAATGAGTCAACTTCTAGCTGTGAATTTTGATTCGATCTGATAATCTCCTCAGCTAATTTTGTACCAACGTTAGTGAAGAAACTATTAAAATCATTGGCATTTTGGATTGAAAATCATCATTAGGTAGTCTATTTTATAATGTTAAATAATTTTATTTGACCTAGACTAGTTTTATAAAGTAATCACATAATCTAGATGTAGATAGAGCAAATTACCTTGATTTTTCCATTCATAGAATAAATAATCAAATCAAACCAAATATTACTCATATAGGTTAGGTGCAATTACATTTTAGAAATTTTCAAATTCTATAAAATTAATCATAGTACAAATATTGTCATTATTTTGCCATCTTGAAAGTCAATTTAAATAACTTTGTTATTCTAAGTCCAAGTTGTGAAATTCAGTTTACTAAGCGGGCGAAGCCGAAAAGCTAGTCTAGAAGATTTTTTAAATCTTTATAGCAGTTTTATATTTTGTTACATAAGTACTAAATTACTATGTATGATGTAATATAATTGTTAACCTCTAAAGATGTGGGATAAGCCTACTCCCGTTATCCAATTAGCATGCTTAACTCTTTTATATGACCTAATAGTTTCCTTTCTGAAGATCATACATATCTACGCCTTATTATATGGTTACTGCGAAAGTGTTTGTTTTTCTTTCTTTCGCGTAGCAACAGAACAATTTTATGGTATAACGTTTGTATCTGCAGATAGGAGGCTACAGTGACACTAATTTTATAGAGGTGCAACATATAATTCCCATTGAAATTTCCTTAACTACGCAAACAAAGCCGTGGGCGGTAAGCTAGTTTATTATATAACTAATATTGCATTATATTTCAGGCAATATCGGATTTCCTGCTGGGCGTATTTTGCCTGCCTTTCACCTTGGTTGGGCAGATTTATAGAAGATTCTTATTCGGCGCTACACTGTGCAAGTTGATACCTTTTTTGCAAGGTAAGAATTTGTAGACCTCTTCGTAAGAAATAGAATACTTTCTGTCTCAAAAAAATGTAAGAGCTAAAGCGTTTCATACATAATCTCTGAGCTACGTCGCTACGATATTTCAGCTTAATCCATTAAAAGGTCTTACGTTACGTTACTTTCATATTTATAATATTAATTCCAACTAATTACAGTTATTATTTGATTATACAATCCTTAATAATGTTCTCTTATAGAATAGTTAATGTGGAACTGCTTAGCGTTATACAGGTATCCTTTTATCAATGTAATTAAATAACATATTATGTAAAAGGTAAGTAATTCCCTATTTAAATATTTGAATATACGTAGGTCTAATATTCTGCTCAAGGAAATAATAATATATCCTCTAGAGCCTACCATAACAAAAATATTTCATAATCAAATAAGAGAAACCAAGTGGACATTACGCGGATGTACAAATGTTTCTCTGACATTCCCTTTAATGCAATTAGTCTTCTTTTACTTGTAAAATAATTATTAGTAAAATAATTTTCAAAAGAATATCTACTTACCTATAGTAGATTACATGGAATTTTCTCGTACATTTTACGTAAAAGTAACAAATTGGGGAACGAACTGGGGTTGATTGATAAAGGTAAGGTCGCGGTTTCGAATCCCGCCAAACCACATTTTCATTTTCATTTAAATATACTTTAACCCCTCGCCAGTGGGGCGCGGCCATCGTGGAATGTGCGCATCTGTGGGGCCACACTGTGGTTCATCCACAGACAGATCCAGGTGAAGCACACTAGTGCTTTTTAATCGCGATTTCTCTATTTTTTTATATGAAAAGTACTAGAAAACTTAAGAAATAATTAAACCTCATTAAATTTCCGACTATATAGTATTCATCATGTATGAAGTGAGCTATAAAAATAAGCTTTAATTGATGGTCAAAAATGTAGTACTGTCATGTCAACTAATTTTGATTATTTTATAAAAATGAAACATTTTTCAAACGAAATTTAGTTTAATTATGAAACCTTACATATATTCCTAATAATATAGCTAAAAATCTCATACACCATGCATACATATTTTTTCTACAAAACATGTTCAAAAGTTAGTGGACTGAAGTGCCGTGTTTTTGACAGCATAAAAACCGTTAGTAAACCGACCAAATAGGCAAGTCATGTGAAGTCATGTGATTCTATAGGTAGCTCTTTCTATTCTGTATATATCACGGTAGGTTAGAGGGAACTAGAATGATTTTTAATAAGATTTTAGAGACGATTTGTATTTGGTCACGAAGTAACCACACTGTGGCCCCCACACTGATCCGCAAAAGTTTACACCTGCCACTGTGTGGTTCCTCCACTGCGGAGGGGTTAAAAATAATAAGGAAAGTCCCATTTCATTAGATACCTATTAACAAAGAGAAAAAAATAATATATTAGCGGTGTCTATAAATGATATTCCTATATTAGAATACCGGTAAATTCCTAGTTTACAGGTTCCTAAAAAAATATTTAGATACAACTTATAAGTAGACCCACATCAGTAATCTTCTTTATGAGTGTTGTGTGCAAGTTTCTGCTATTATACAAATAATAGCAGAAACTTGCTCCACTTCAGAATAAAGCATTATAACAAATTTCAAGCTAATTAATGAATGGGAACATAATACAGATATATATAATATCGTAAAGAAACACGCATTGTTTACAAACAATACTTGATACGCGGAGTTTAGGTACTACGCGTTGGTTCTAACAAACAAACAACAAAGTTTGATATTTTCCTCTCACTTATCCTACAAATTATTAATTCAATTCAAGAAAATGTCGGTCAAAATTATAAGCCTTTTATAGCTTTTTGAAGTATAAAATATATTGGATTTTGTTATATAAGATTGAAATTGTAAAAGTAATAAGCACCGATTTGTGAATATTAAAGAAGTGAGACATAGAATCTAGAGCTCAAGACATTGAATATTCATACAATCAAGATAATATTTAACTAGAAGCTGATATCTAAAGAGTAACATAGGGAGGAACTTTAAATAGTTTCATTGTTTGTTTTGAAAGGATACAGATCGAAAACTTCTGGACGGATTTAGTTAATTCTAAATCCAGGAGAAAGGTACATTATGCCAGAGTGAGGCTTTATTATTTTCATCCCGAATCAACCCGTTCACAATGCCGTGCCTGGTTATTAGATAATTTATGAACTAATTACATTTTAATTAATTAGAAAGAAAGAAAGCATTCATTTCTACACACACAAGCACACAACAATAAACATTACAAATGAGTATGGGGTATATTTAAAGAAAAAAAAAATTACATGAAATATCAAATATACCTTTAATTATGAAATCAGATTTATCCGCTCACAATTCGGTATAGAACTCTGCACCCATTATGTAATTGGTGAATAAAGTTATATTTTATCAATTGACTACTTCAATATGTGACGAACGCAATTATTCACTGAGACGAATTATTCACAGAAAACGAGATCGCGAAAAGAATCGTCCATTCTCACTTCTTGGAAGTTTTAATATTGAGAGTAAAATTCTAAAGACTAGAACTTCACAAAGGACGTATAGCATTTTAAAACTTTAATGTTTTCTATGAGCTTACGACGCTCGATTCCTTATAAATTCTGTTTATCAAGGAACAGTTTTGTACCATTAACTACAGACGTTAATGATGCAAAACTAGCCACAAATGAACATTAGTGACCTCTAATTATAGCTGTAGAGGATTGCTTGAAATTATAGTCCGGATATTTTAAACGTTTGTGTGGTCTTCGCTAATTGTTCTTTGAATATCAAGGGTATATTTGCATGGGAAATTGTTCTTCTTTATAAATTGTTCTTTGTCAGCATGCAAAAGCAAATACTGACAAAGAACAATTTATATTAAATATTCTTATTTTAAAGACTAATATCTCTGTATTCCTTATAATATAAAATATTCTGTTATGTAACCACATTGTTGAGTAGACAAAGTAGGATCTTTCATTTGTGTCTTGTGAATAGTGGGGCAACAAAAGTACGATTGCAAAATTATAACCATCCATGTGATAACTACATAAATTAAAATCAAATTACTATAATTTGTCTTTGTGTTGCATAATATAGATATGTATTATGCGATCCTATAAAATTATATTTGACCAACTTTTTTTCTGTTCAAAAGAGGATTAAATACGTTTACTGAAAATTTTCGAAAAATCTTGAATTGGATTAATCAGATAAGCGTGATGTTCAAAGTTAAATAAAAGTTCAAACCCAATTACTCGACAGAAAAGTTGTAAACGAGAAGATAATGCAATTAAAAGTGTTATTAATGTTTTGTAATAAAACTGTTTATAACCTTCAGAGTTATTCATAAATTAATCCGCGTACAATATTCTTTTATGTTTCATTTCACAATACTTCCTAAATTTTCGTAATCCGATGATTTATTAATGTTTCCTATAAATTATTCTGTACCGAACATTGTTTTATGTCCCATTCCAGAAAATACTCTATAGAATAAATGTTTATAGATCAAGTATTAGAGGACTGGGTATTAATTTACGATACATTCATATTCAGAAAGGCCAATGACTTTGGGGAATAGCTGAGTCAACGTGATTGAAGGAATATTTTTACAATCTCCCTGTAGACTTAGGTCTTCTTTGTGGAGTGACCAAATTATAGACGAACTCTCGTCTTGAAATTTAAACATTAGGGTGCATTTCCACTAAAGACGTGCAAGGATGCGTAACAAGGGATGCGTTTTAAAAGAACCAATAGAATCGCTTCATTTACCTCGTCTCGCTCAGCACAGCTCTGGTGGAAACGGCTCAGCGGTGCTAAGTTTTGCGCATACAAAACAAGCGAGGGATGTGTGCGAGATAATTATGTTCGTTAGTTCATAATATTTTTTTTTTTGCAATAGAAGTCATTTTACAGCTTATCAACGAATACTCGCACGACACATTTTCCTCGTACAGCTTTGATGGAAACCCCCACAATTTCATAGTACAGCTAGACATCCTCCCACGACACATTTCTCTCGCACATTATTAGTGGAAAATCACCCTTACTGATTCAGTTTAAATTCATCACAAAGGGGAACTAACGACCTAATTGTAGAGTTGAGTATCTGGTATCGTTGGAGCGTAGCTTTGGTACCCATTAACAGAATACAGTGTGTTTGATTTAGCAGAGCATTCCTCAATGCTTTATGTATCACTTGTATACCTTTGGGAATTGCTACATTCCTGTACATACTTACGTGTTGTTTTAGTGCCGTTAAGTTACAACAAATTGCCGAATATATCCGCATTGAAATTATCTTGCTATATATGCAAATACTCCTTTTTTGGTTTAGCAATAAAAGATCTTTATAATATTTGTATAATTTAATATAAACATATAATTTAACATGTTTTTGCAAAATAAATGTCTACTTATAGTAAGTTTAGAATTATTTTATTGTGTTTATCCGTATATACCTACGTAATAGAAAAATAATAAGCTTTTGTCATCCCGAAATAATGAATTAGGTAATTCATGAAAAAAAAGTTACTAAATAAAGTTTGATTGAATAACCCGGCTTTTTTTCGTAGTAAATGTGATCGAGTATTTTTATATCTTTCATACAAATAATATTAATCTTATTTTAACCTCAACATTCTAGAATAAATAATAATAAGAATGTTATTATTTAGTCTGGTTTTATTATAATTAGTCTCGTCATATTGTTTTTGTTTCATTTACTATTAAATTTGGGATGTCGACATCTATTTCGAGGTTCACGTTATTTGTATTACCTACCGCAAGAAGGTTTCAAATATATATTTTACTAGCTTACCGCCCGCGGCTTCGCCCGCTTTCTCTAAAACCTAATAAATTATATACTAAAACCTTCCTCTTGAATCACTCTATCTATTAAAACAAACCGCATCAAAATCCGTTGCGTAGTTTTAAAGATTTAAGCATACAAAGGGACATAGGGAAATAGGGACAGAAAAAGCGACTTTGTTTTATACTATGTAGTGAAGCTCATAATATATTGATTTTATTAGTGTATTGTGTCTCTTGTTAATAAGAGTATCAGGTACTTAATTGTATATCTTAGTAGATTTTTTTTAATAGTTCTAGAATAGACAGCGAAATAATAAAATAAATAAAACACAAATTATCTGATAATATTATGTCGAATGAAGAATTAATCAACGTAACAAAAGTGTTGTTAAAATTTTAATTTCAATGAAACCCAAAATGTTTATATATTATAATGAATTCACTTTCCAAGGTAAAACTCGACACTGTCGAAAGAGATCACTTACATGCGGGCAAATTTTTGACGTTGTATTTATGAAATTTTCCCTGATAACTCTGTAAGCAAAATGCTTTATATTTTGACGGGTTAATAATTTAGTATTTAATTAACAAGTTATTAAAGGATGAATAGCTTGTTGAACGTTAAATACTTTCAACTTATACGCATTTGCTTTTGACGGTGTGTGGTTTTATGGTTACTTTATGTTACAAAGTATTTTTCTGTAAAGTAAAGCTCTTGCATTGTGAATATGTTCCATGAATGAGATATTATTTGTATAATTTTTAGTTTATATTATAGTGTTGTTATATTATTTTATTTGCTGCTGAAACACAATATGAAACAAAACCATAGTAATACAAACTTACGAACAATTCACGTTATGTAACATGTATATAAGTATTATGTATTAATTCAATGAGCATACGTCAGTCAGGTTTAAATTAGTTTCGTTAATAAAGAGCAGCTGAAGGTTTAATACGTATTATGTGAAATTCATATTAATACTATGTGCAAATAATAATATATTGCTTCCCAACCAAGGCAATGCTTACGAACGTTTCACGCTGATTTCTAGAAATAATTTGGATTGACAATATTTTTCAATTCTTCAAGGCTTCAATTTAAAATTCAATCTCATTAATATAAGGGACGAATTAAAAACAACCTCCTGTTTTCAAAATAAGTCAAAAAATTGTTTTTTTTTTTTCAAAAGACATTCGCTTGGACACTTTTTACTCATAAATCCTGAAACAATAAATTTAATTTCGTTGTCTGCGCTACCACAATCTTGATATGAAAAATAGCGTGACATCTAGGCATCGAATATGGATAGAAAATTTAATTTTAAATTTGCCGCACGTGCTAGCGCAACAGTTTGGAAACTCAAATTAAATTCGTCTTTCAGCGGTTCTAGTGTGAAATATTAATAAGCTATCGGCTATAATCTATTGCAGAGGTCACGTTAAAAATGCAATTTTCCAATAATACCAGTATCGATTTGAAATTGAAACCAAGTATGGCAGCTACTTGACCGCCTCCTTGGTACGGTGGAGACGAAGAAAAAAAATGTCTCTATCTGGAGGACACAGAAGGCTGATCACCTACTTGTCCCTAAAGATAATCGATCAGTGAAACAGATGTATAATGCATCTGCTCCTTACTCCACTAGGAGACATGGGACTTCACTTATGGCAGCTATCGTTGTAAATAATGCATTAAGTGGCTTTTCATATCAGCAAGTCTCCATGGAATGAGAGTAGCTTCGCGAAGCAATTAGCAGTTCGATCTGTGTTGACGTTCCTCGGCAGAGGATAGCACATGTCATTATTATTGAATAAAATAATGTTAATTAGTATGGCTCGTCTTGGCGGGGGCACTACCGTGCCCCCAGATATAAATACTATTTTAGTGTGCACAATCTGTAGATTATAATATTTTATAATATATATTATGTTCTCTTGCATTTCATAGAAAGACAGATTGTAACTGAAATATTACTGAATAATATTACTGAAATATTATTACGAACTTAATAGATAGGTAAATAGCCTAGGTACTAGTTAAAAGTTAAATTATGTTTATTAATTAAAAAAAGTGTAAAACCTTTAGATTAATAAATTCTTAGCTGTAAACGGTTTTCGTTCTCATAATCAATCAGTTTATTAATTAGTCTTCATTAATTGAGGAGAATATTAGATGAAAATAGATTTCATGCGGTTTAAACGGTTTAAAAGCTTACCACAATTCGTTGTTTATCATAATATCTAAATTTAGATATTTTATCTTTAGATATTTTATATTTAGATATCTATATATTTAGATATCACGGTGATATTGACGACAAAATGAAAAAAAAATTAAACATAATATAATCGAGCAAGCTATTTTCACATCTTTTTGTCATTGTAAAAAGGATCTGAACTTATTACCATTTGCGTTGCTCGTGAGTTACTAAGAAGGAATTTATAAGTATTACAATATTCTTACTCGATCTTAATGTACCTATTATATATCGGAAAATCGGAAACATTCAGGCATTTACGCGATCCAGATGTGAATCGACATGATTTATATTCGTATTGAGTTTTACGGAATGAATAAAGCAAAGGTTCCAAGATTTATTGAAGGTAGGCACCATTTTATATAAGAAGGAATTTTTCCGTATTCGTGATAGATGATATTAATGATTGACGAAATTTGAACGTTAGGTGTTTAGTTTATTTGGTATACGTAATTTTACGATTATCTAGTTTTATTTAGTTACTATAGGTCGGTTTTTCGATCTAACTCTCGTTAATAAAATAAAGATTAAAAATAGGTTAATTCGCAGTTTCTCGTTAACAATATAATCCATGATATAAATCACATAATAATCCTCTGGAAATCTATTGACACTACTTAATTACCAAGCAAACTAAATGGTTGATTTTTGACGAAAATCCTTCAATAAATAAGAAACTCAATTAAGCCTGGAAACTATAGTTTACACTTTCAACAAAGCCTAATTTAATCCCAGACAATGTTAGTTTTGCTAAGTAGATTGGTACCTACTCGATTTCTGACCATCCCTACACTTAAGATATTACAGATTTTGGCAATCCATACAGAATTGTTTGAAAGCTAAGAAACATAATTGATACAAGATGAGGTTAGCCTTGCTTAACTAGCTGTGCCCCTCGGTTTTATTCGAATTGCTCCGCTCATATTGGTCTAAGCGTGATAATATAGTATAGCGATAAATATACTATCTAACAGTGTTACCATTTTTCAAATCGGAGCAGTACCTAGTTCTTGAGATAATCTCGTTCAACTAAACAAACGAATTCTTCAGCTTTATAATATTATATTAGTAACTAGCGGTCCGCCCCGGCTTCGTCCGTGGTACATTTTTCGCAATAAAAGGTAGCCTATGTTCTTTCTCAGGGTCTAAAGATTGTCTGTGCCAAATTTCATCAAAATCGGTTGAGAGGTTTAAGCGGGAAAGCGTAACAGACAGACGGACAGAGTTACTTTCGCATTTATAATATTAAGTAGGGATATGTAAGATGTAACAATCAGCGTTATAAATCCGCTAAAAGGTATTTAATTAAGAGCAACTATGGAGTTCTTGCCGATTCTTCTCCATAGAATATAGATACTGCTTTCCGAATCGGTGGTAAATGTTAAAAATACTTATGTAATGACGATTCGAAAGTGCTAGGTACTAAATTGTAGTCTAATTGAATAAATGAATGTTTGAGTTTGAGTTTGAGTTTGAATTGCCATAATATTCGCCAAAAACCAAACAAGACGTTGACAATAATGATTGTTAATTGATGGCTTGCTAATTACCAGCTTTTCACAAAATTCGCGGAAGCAACCATTAAGATGATTAATCAAAAATACATTTAAACTTTCAAATGATTAAAATCTTAAGGACTTAGCTGTTAATAGAACAAAGCTTCATCTCATTTCCTTAAGTAATTGGGATTTTGAATCAGCCTTGGATTTTTTAAACCCGCTTTTCCATTGTAAATTGAATGTTTTTTGAATGGCTGTGAAGTTTTGAAGCTCTTGCACTGAAAATCGGAATGAATTAAGCTGAAATTTGGTGTAGCAACATGGGATAGCAATATTTATGCTACACAAGCTCTTTTTTCTACTTTTTCCTGTATTTTATTTTCTGTGCTTCGTTTCTTCAACGGGTTCACTTACGAGTTATTTACGAATTGCATTTAGGTATATGATACAACTTTAATTATTTGATGAATGATTATGTTCTTTGTATTGTAGAATGTCTTAGGACACTTGGCTTATAAATATTCAAAAAATATCCCCCAATTAAAACGTAGACGTTCATCCAGGCTATGCTTGTGCTGACCAGGAATGAAAATCTTTCTACTTATAAATCATCTTTTTGGAGCAATGTTGCTTTTTCAACTAAAATTTTCAAAATTGTTTGTGCTTTCTGATCTTATTTAGAGACAGAAAATATCTAACGTTACCTTGAATATTCTTACATCTTTTCTCAACTTGATCCTTCAAAGAATATTTTGAACCGCCACTATTTGATTTATTCTTTCAAGCCAATATTCCAAATGGTATATAAATGACACTGATGGAATTGAAACTTTGTTTTACATTCGAGAATGTTCAATCCTGTCGATGCTGAGGCTTAAGGGGGATGTGTACTCTTACATTTTTAATTAAATTCAGCGCACAAAATATTCTAGGACAGCTTGTTTTTCCAGTTATTTGGATATTGGTAAAACAATGTTAATTCATTTTACCAATCGATATAATTATTGTACTGCAATGATTGGTTATTAATTAGTTATTGCCTAAAGATCGTAGATACCTATAGATATAGCCCTTTTGTTTCAAATAAACAAATTTTGAATTTGAATTTATACGAAATGTTTATATTGCGTCAGACCTTTTCTAAAGAAGTAACAAATAAACACATACTAATTTTAATCCCACAAAATATTAAAATATTTCTCCCTTTACAGCGGTCTCAGTATCCGTGGACGTATGGACACTAGTCGCCATTTCTCTAGAGAGGTACTTCGCGATATGCAGACCACTTGAGTCCAGAAAGTGGCAGACCCAGTGTCACGCGTACAAAATGATTGCTACGGTCTGGCTGCTGTCTCTGGCGTTGAATTCACCTATACTGATCGTGTCTACGTTGCAGCCTATGAGAGGAAATGGTATGTTTTTTAACTTCTTATTTTATCTAAATATCTACTATCTAGTAGTGACGTGTTTACAAGACGTCCTTTTTTAAAATAAGCGTTTTATTTTGCACATAGTGAGTTTAATAGCAAATATAGAGTTTAATGTAGGATAGTATGTAGATGTTCAGGAATCTTATAAAAGGTCATATTCGGGTAGGTTACAGAAAATGAAGTTAGATGTAGAAAAACGCCATATTATTGGCTACATCATATTATTGAAATGCCAATTAGCCATAAAAACTGAAAAAATAAAATAAAATAATGTATTAGATAATATTACAATACATTATTGTTGTTACTCCAAGAGAGGAAATGGTACCTATATCGATTATTATTAGGACAAAATTCCTAAAAATCTAGTCAAATTATAAGGTCATCCAATTTCCTTTTGCTCTGGAATCCAATAACGCTTTTCCGCTGTGTAGCTATAACAACCGTTGACAAGTAATTTGGTGGCAATTACATACTGCTTTATTTAGTCTGTGGTCGTAAAACCGCCGTGTTTAGATATATATATGGCAGTAATCCGCATGACACGGTAGCTTGGAAAAGGGCCATTAAATAGGTATAGTAGAGTCATAAAGGTAACAAGTCATTACTTTTTTATTGTATATAATATGAACTTCATAATTTTATATTAGCACAAAAACCTCACGTTTGCATGTCGGTAGTATCTCATAAAGTCGCTACTTCGAATATTACTCATCTTCATTTATTTACGTAAATTTTCCTAATATGAACTGAATTTTATATAATATAAGAGTTGACTGAATTTTTTTAATATTTTGATGATTTGCTTACGTATTTCTATGCATAAGTAATTCAATAAAATATTATTGAATCAAAAATATTCAGGTTTAGTTTACCTAATTTCTTAGACCTAATTTAGACAAATATTATTTCCGCTTATTTATCGTTTCTCAATAAAGAAAGGCTTTATAGTTACAGGCTATAAAAGTATTCCCTTAATTTAAAACAAAGGAAATCTACAATTATTATTACAAAAGCCTATGTCCTCGAACAAATCCTTTGAATTTGCCCATAGAAAAAAAAATCAATTAGGTACTGTTGTTAAAATAATCCGAATGCCTTGCAATTCCCGTTCTGTGTACTTTTTAAACCAACAAGCTTTTTCTCACAATAGGAACTTGAAACTTTAAAACAACCGATGAAATTTTCAATGAGTTTCCTCGAAATAGAGTTTGTGCAACTATTGTTAGTGATGTGAAATTTGTAATACTTTTAATGATCGCGTTGAATGAGGGAATGTAATTAGAAAATGTATAGAGTTTTTGGAGGATAAAAGGACATGATATTTTGTCGATTTTTATGGAAGTATTAGAGTGGGCAAACGGGCTTGTGGAGTGCCTTTTTTTTAAGTGGGGAAATCTTGCATAGATACCCACGGCCCCGGGGAAGGAGCCGAGGGTTATGTCGGATTTTTACCGACTGTGGCTTGCTTGTGGAGTGCCTGATCGTAAGCGAGTCCACCGCCCATATTCATCTACAGGGCAAAAAAAGCTGATTGATGATTATAATATTTTTTTAAACAACTAATATAACTTATAATCTTCTCTTTGTTAATGATCCACCCAGCAGAGCAACGCCACAAATGTCTTCGTTTCCTAACATGAGTAACATTTGTTTTAAACGAGGACAAAAAAGCAGTTTATCATTTTCTAAAATAACATCTTTCATCTATGTTTTAAAATATATGACTCAAAATTTTCACTTTAATATCCTCTTGTTGACTAAAGTACGACGACTGATCGATGGTGTTTCTTAACTCTTTCGTGTAAAACTTAACATATTTATCTTTCGACGATACTCTCGACTTGTACTTTTGACCTGGAATAGCAAGATATATTACATACTTATTACTCGGATAGATAAAGGAGAAGCCAAGAAAAACTGCAGTGTAAATCTTAATATTTTTTACCTATAACGTAGGTATGTTCTCTTTAGATAAAAAAACATTTTTCGTGAATATCTGTTACGTAAGCAATAATGACTTGCTGAATGCATCTACATTCTACATTAAATTGGCCACAGAAACCTAGCACAGGACCACTTAGCAATTTGTATTAATGCCATACGAGCGAATACCTTGACCTAAAATGTACTACTACTACCTATTTAATAACTTAGGTTTGGCATTTATACGGCTACATTATAAGGTAAGTAAAACAATCGTTAAAACTAACAGTTTCAATATCATAATCAATATGTTTCCCCATTAGTTCTCTAGTCAACTAAACTAAAACCTGTCGTGGAAAAAACTGTAGAAAAAACTCCACGAAGTTTTGATACAAGATTAATCACACAACTATCTCAATTTGTTATAATACTTTTCCTTATATATAATACTTTCTTTTTGAATCTATGATTAAAAGGCTACGTCCTAAACAAGATTGATTAGTCCCGGGAAATATTGTATCATATTTGATAGATTACTTTCATTCTTTGTTATTTGTAGTATGTATAAAAAGTCGCTTTCGAAACTTACATAGAATTATCCTATCCTTTGTAAAAGACAATTCATGCGTATATGGTTTGCGTGATATGAATCGCTTATAGCAGGAAGGGATTGCTATGGTTTTACTGTTTATGCGTGTAATATAGTATTATATGCATGTTCGTGTGTGATTCTTGTGCGAATAAATTTATGGTCACAAAAGATTTGGATAGTAAGGGTGCTTTTCCACCAATAATGTGCGAGGATGTGTAGCGAGGAATGTGTTTGTAAATAACCAAATAGTATCGCTTCAAACTTCAATCTAAATGAAGCGATATGTTTGGTTCTTATAAACACATGCCTCGCTACACATCCTCGCACATAAGGTCGAAAAGCACCTTAGGTATACATATTACATCACTACATAGTATAGTATAAACTATAAAACAAAGTTTCTTTCTCTGTCCCTATGTCCCTATGTCCCTATGTCCCTTTGTATGCTTAAATCTTTGAAACTACGCAACGGATTTTGATGCGGTTTTTTTTAATAGATAGAGTGATTCAAGAGGAAGGTTTATATGTATAATAACATCCATTAAATAGTGGAGAAGTACTGTTATTTTTGAGGTTTCTAATGTGATGTCGTAAATAATTACATTTTTTCCGCTTACATTGCAAACGCAGGCTGAACCCTACGAGTTTTATCAAAATAATGTACTAAGTATTGTACACATTGAAAAGGTCTACAGAAAAGTCCGTGATGGTATATGTCTATCTCTTATGGATAACCCACAATAACTTTTTTTTTGTCATTTACTTTTTACGACAAATAATGGTAAATTTTCGAAGCGATTTTAACCAATACAGCATTAATCCTTAACCAATTAAATACCTTGAATACATTGTTCATTTAATATAGATCTATATGGCCCTTTACACCGTATGATTTAAGTGAATATTTTCGAAGATATTACAGATTTAAAAATTGCGAGACGTAGCGTTTGCGGCGGTACCGGCCGGCCGCCATTGCACCCGTGCGAAGCCGGGGCGGGTCGCTAGTTATAAATAAGAAAGATAGTAAACAGCAGAAGTAGCAATCGTATTTTTTCGTAAATAAATAGTGTGTCGATTGTGAATACATTTGAATATATATTTTGTTATCTCCTACGCAAACATACTATAACATTTTGGTTTAAACTACGTTCACTATTCTATATGATTAATTTGTGGATTCATTCAATATTACCTAAATACACTTTTGACGCTTTTAATTTCGAAACTTTTTAATTTCACTTTAACTAAATCATAACCATGTGTTTAAGAGTTAAGAAGACGTTTATTTTGCCACATTATTTTCAATGTTAACCATACACATATATTTTAGAATTTTATAATAAAACGTATCATTATTGCCAGCTGTTCCTTAAATAAATTACTGGATAAAAATTGCAGTTCCATTCCAAATTGCTCGCTTTTCCTGTAATATTTCTTTATTAGATTGCAAGAAGGCTCTATAGTATAGAGTCTATACTATATGTTTGAAACAAAGTAAGGTAATATTAATGCGCTATCTATAGTATAATTTCTTGTTTCCAATGCTGGTTTCTTTTGCATAAAACTTCTAGCTGAAATGAATTCTATTTTGCTTATAGTAATAACTGCTAATCCTAACACCAAGTGTTTCAATATTACGAAATATACCTCCAAAAAAATCATAGAAATCGATCGAGCCGTTTCGTAGCAGTAGCTACGACTACAAACATTATATTAATTCGTATAGAATCTTGTCTTGTTATAAAATTTCTGTGCTTTACGGTATTAACAGTGTATTTTGTAAAAACAAAATTAAGATATATTGTTGGTTGCATCCGAATATGTTCAGCCAAGCGTGCTTAATTGATAAGCATCGAAACATACGAACGTTTATGCTTATCGTATTGCCAGGCATGTGCCTCTGACAAGTCCATTATAAAAGTCATTAATAATGCATAAGAATAATATCTTTTTATTTCAGCATATGCAGAAATATCTGTTCAATTAATATGAAATGAAAAACCTTTAATAGTCGTTTTATAAATAATAATCCTTTATGCATTTTAATTGTATATGCTATCAAGTCAGAAAGATAAACGTAACACTAAGACAAAAAATGTGTGCGTGTACTAGTGTACACACGTAAGAAGTGAAACTTCTTTATGACCTTATTTTTCAAAAAATAAATTTACTATATGCAACTTTACAGAAATACGTCGAATCACGCGTGGTAGGGATAAGAAAAAGATGGCGCGTAACGGAAAAATGTCACGCGTAACGAAAAAATGTTACACTTAATTTTTTCCAACGCCGATAAAGAAGTTTCACTTCAATAATAATAAATTAAAATAGCCATTAACTGTGCTTTAAAAGTATTTGAAATGAAATTACGGATTCCCAGTGGTATCTCATTTTCAATGCATTAAGATAAACTTTTTACTCGTAATGGGATCAGCTTCTATCTTGGATTGCAGTTTTTAAAGCAAAGAAAGATATCATTAAACAATGTGATATTTTTCTCTTTAATACTATTAATTTAGTTTCACGTGAGAAATCAAAACAAATTCGTAGCGAAGGATTGACAATAAGTCTTTGAAAATTTATCCGTGAAAGGAAGAGATTCAAAAAATCTATTTTTGCATACAGTCAAACATCGAATATATTATACTAGCTTACCGCCCGCGGCTTCG
>CAJQZM010041152.1:27861-61904 GCA_907164665.1 Colias nastes | reverse complement strand
CACACATACGGGATCGTAAGTACTAGTGCCATCTAGCTCACGCACTCGCACACATACGGGATCGTAAGTACTAGTGCCATCTACCTACCTCACACACACACAAATAACTAAACATTTTCAAAATAAATTATAAAAAAATTAACAAAAACAAACATTAATAACAATACAAAACTGCTATCGCAATTACTTCATGAAATAAATTCACATTAATTTAAATCAATTTCATCAACATCAACAATCGCCAAATTATTGTAAAACTAGCTTACCGCCCGCGGCTTCGCCCGCTTTGTCTAAAACCTAATAAATTATATACTAAAACCTTCCTCTTGAATCACTCTATCTATTAAAAAAAACCGCATCAAAATCCGTTGCGTAGTTTTAAAGATTTAAGCATACAAAGGGACATAGGGAAAGAGAAAGCGACTTTGTTTTATACTATGTAGTGAAACAACTACACAAAAAAAAACACTACCAAAAAAAAATCCTCATTTTTTTTTTCTCCCAAAAAGCAACTCACCGGAAAGAAGCGCCATGGCACAGGTGGCACAGATTATCGTGTGGAACCGTCCCGGAATCCACGTACTCCGTGCTCAGGGAACCGGGCGCGCACGACTTCGCGAAGTATTGCGCTGCCGCGTGCGCTCCGTCACACCCGTATGGCCTGTTATTTGTAACTTATTATTACCAGTAGAACATATTATGGTAACGTGGACCAATTTATTTTCGAAGTTTTACATATTAAATTAAAATCTGTGTTATAATTTAGATTCTAGAACGTATAACTTTCGATTCAGTACAAGTAGAACTTATGGTGACGTGGACCAATTTATTTTCGAAGTTTTACATATTAAATTAGGATCTGTGCAATAATTTAGAACGTAAAAACTTTATCTACTAAAGTCATCTAGATAACAAAATCTTTTGTGCCAAAAAAGTTTAATGTTTCTACTTATAATATTTAATGAATGAAACAGTACCAGAACTTTTTTCTTACACAAAACACCAGTTATAACGAGATTAAAAGCCACTATTAACATAATATAACAACCACACATTATTTAAATTAAAAAATATATAAATTTCAGCCAAATCAGGTCAGTGTTAAAAACGTAATAAAAACATTTCTCATTAAACAATTTTTGTATTCATACCTGATCCAGCCATTAGACATCAAATACGCGAGCGGGTATATCCAACCGGCCGCCATTCCGATACCCGTGTGACATGTATTCTTTCCTCTTAGATATGTCAGATCTGTGTCCGGATCTTGCTCTTTGGCGACGGCCACTGCGTAGTACCAACTATCACCGCTTGAATAGACCTGAGTTCGAAAATAAACATTTTCTTAGTATATGTGTATTTTTATATCATGTTGGCAAATAGCGATTATTTAGTTAAAAAACTGCTAAAAATACGTATCTATTATAAACAAAATAAAACAATATTTTTTATTTATTTTGGAATGAGCCTAGTCTTATTTGCGGCGTGCTGCATTATGCATATTGGATATCACCTTATCAGCTTATCGACAACGATTTCAAACGCATTCTAAATTTAAAAACATAACCCTTTACCTCTTGCATGAACGGTACCAGCCGGTGCTAGTAAAGCCTTATCCGCTGTACCATCAGTGAAAGCTCGCCCAATATACGTTCGCGAATACGCACGCGTTCTAAATTAAAAAATTTAAAAGCTATATAACCCTCACCTCTTGCATGAACGGCACCAGTGGGTGCTGATACGCCGCGTGGAGTATTTCAGCTGCGTCCAATAACGCCATGTCTGCGGTACCGTCGGTGAAAGTTCACTCGACCAATATAAGCGCGTTCTAAATTCAAAATTTTAAAACTATATAACCCTCACCTCTTGCATGAACGGCACCAGTCGGTGCTGGTACGCCGCGTGGAGCATATCAGCTGCGTCCAACAACGCCATATCCGCTGTGCCATCTGCGATCGCACGTTCGCAGTGTCTTGCTGAATGTGCTCTCCAGCATATAAGTACGGGTGAAAGGAATGCCGCTTTTAGCGCCACCTGGTATGGGATATTACGTTAATTAACAGAATGTTGAAAAGGTTGTTTCTACATATAAAGCAAATAGTATTATCTTCTTGCATGAAGGAATAAAACGGAAAAATAGAAAGATTTTATTTTTATAAAATATGAATGAACAGAATATAGGCCATAAGGAAGTTCATACGAATTCAGAGGTATCATTCAAAATATAATCATTATTTACCACTCACATGTTTGCAGCTCCAATAAGTTTTTATTAAAATTTTAAAAGACACTTTAGTACATAAAATAAATGTTTTATATTTAAAATACTTATAACTACCATACTTTTATAATTACATAATATGTGAATACAATATATAAATTTATTCTGTTTGTGCAGTGTATCCCCGAGCTTCTCCTAAACGACTGAACCGATTTTAATACATTTTTGTGTTGAAAAATTTAGAATATCTTCATTCTTCAATTCACGCGCAGTTTTAAAACTCCTGAAAGCTCTCCAGTAAAGAAGTGAGATAATTGACTAATAAATCACTTCAATAATGGGGCAGTCAGCAGTCTAATGTGGAGCGATGTCTTCTTGTTGTGTAGCTGTTGTTTATATGTGCTCAATATTATATTTAGTTACTTAAATACTTATAAAATATTAATTCAATTATACTTATACAAAAATATGGATATTATGTCTTGGGGTTGATTCATTCACATAAAATATTAGTTTCCATCATTCTATTTCAAAAATTGCTTCATACATATAATTTCGATTCCAATCATAGATTTTCAGGTACAATATAAAAGTAATATAAGATAGTTTAGTACATAATTAGATAGTTTTTACTATGCAACACGTATGATATAAAACGTACAATACAAATTAAAATAATACATAGAGTACACCATGTAAATTAAAAAAAAAAAATTAATACAAAATGAAAAGAGTCCGCCATCCTATACAATATAATATATTTGTTTTTATTTCACCTACTATATGCAAAAATGCATTTATAATATCCACCTACCCGCATTTTAACACACTTCTCCATCTCAGAATCACTAGTGAAACATCGCACAAACCCCGGACAGTCTCGTATACCGATCACAGCTTCCTCCGCTTGCTCGCCCACGTATTTACTATTGACAACTTACTCTCCACCCAGTAAAATTACTCTATTACCTTTCCAACATTACTATGCATCCTGCTAATATTATAAATGCGAAAGTTTGTGAGGATGTATGGATGGATGTTTGTTACTCTTTCACGCAAATACTACTGAACTTATTACAATAAAATTTCGTATGTATGTAGCTGAAGATCCAGAATAAGACAGACTTTTTATCCCTGAAATCCCACAGAAACGCGAACTATGGGGGTTTTTCATTGAAAACGCGTGCGAAGCCGCGGGCGGAAATCTAGTAAGAATATATATATTTATTTATGTACCTACCCGCATTTTAACACACTTCTCCATCTCGGGATCACTAGTGACACAAAGCACAGCCCGTTTCACCGGACAGTCTCGTATACCGATCACGGCTTTCTCTGCTTGTTCGCCCACGTATTTATTGTTGAGAATGTGTTGTGCAGCTTGTTCTTCTTCTTTTAGCACGCGAAAACTTATTGTTGCGTCCTATTCAATAAAATTTATTTAATTTCTATTAATTGCAGAAGTCTTATGATGGCAGAGGTTGTTTTTATAAGTTCATGATATTGAAATCGCCATATAAAAAATGGTTTCATCTAAATAACAGCTGAAGGTACATTTTTCTTATCCCGGATTTTAGAGCATATTATGTTGTTGAGCTATATTGATTAATTGTTCCTAGATTTGCAATAGCAATAGGTAATGTTAAAACTCATTTACCATTATTATTAAACTATGCAATTGCAAATGGCGTAACTATTTAATTGTAAACTGAATTATATATTGAAAAATTTGTTGTAAAGTATCTTTGAAACAATATATGTAAATGAATAAAATTGGTAGTATAATTCTTTCAGACCAGTGGAAAAAAAAAAAATAAAAAAAAAACTTTTATCTATTAGGAAAAACAAATCAGTTGTGTATAAATAACTGCCGCCTAGCAGGGGTTTTTACAAATATCTAATATATAAAATTCTCGTGTCACAATGTTAGTTACCATACTCCTCCAAAACGGCTGGACCGATTCTCATGAAATTTGCTGTGCATATCGAGTAGGTCTGAGAATCGGCCAACATCTATTTTTCATACCCCTAAGTGACATGAGTAAGACAGAACAACGTTTGCCGGGACAGCTAGTGTAATATAAAATTTTATTCTTACAATAAATACTTTTAAATAAAATATCTTACCTGCAATAGCAAATCAGTAGTGCCTTCTGATTGAAACAGTTTAAATGGTAATTCAATTGGCTGACCACGCCCATCTATTCTTGGCTTGTATGGAGATAATGTACTGAAAATGTTTTATTTGTTGTAAAGGTGCGTACAGATTATATAACATTGTGTTATAACATTGTGATATAACACGTCAAAATGTACTGAAAAATGTTATAAAACAATGTAACATTGTTATACTTAACAATTTTTCAGTACATTTTGTCGTGTTATATAACACAATGTTATATAATCTGTACGCACCTTAAGATGTAAACATAACATAGATCACATACCAAATATTCCAATAATATGGAAATATTTTAAAAAATCAGCTGTGTTTTAAGAGGCATAGACGCTAAAATGGCGGCAAACAAAATATTAAAGAAATTATATTGCCTGTTTCTGCAATATAATATTTAGCTAAGCTTTTCTTCAGTATCAATTTTATGCTCAAATTCGACCAAACAAATATCTATAGCCAATTGCAATACTATAAACATAATATAACTGAATGTGTCAAAAATATTTTTCCTGTAACATTTATAAAATTTCTTTAAAGCGTTTGATTAAGTTTCCATTGAAACAATATAAACTAAAACTGCTAAATAAACTATTATTAAAGTTTTACCTGTCTTCATCAGCCTGTCTATCAAACTGGTTTCTTCTAAACTGATCGAAATACCGCGCTTTCTCCGTAGTAGAAGATAACCAATTCCCATACGCGTCTTGTTGATACGCGTCCGTTCGATTCGACATTTTGTTCATTGGATTCGGTTCACCGTATAGTTCTACTATTTTCATAATTAGGTTTTGGTATCTGTTAACAAGTATCGGTGGTTGGGTATAAGAAGATTTTGTGTACAAAATCATTTACAAGTTTGTGGTAAATTCTGTTCTTAAAGGAGGGTGTCACAAGGGTCACCTTTGGGACCATTGCTATTTCTAATTCACATAAATGTATATTGTCAATATTGAATAAATGAGAAGGATCCTTTAGATTTATATTCTATTAATATGGGTATAATACACAATATAGATCTTATCAATATTTCAATTGGTAGGTGTTATTCTTTTTCTTAATTTAAATTTTTATAGATATTTAACTTGACTTTGAATAAAGAGAATATAAGAATGTCTCATTGGAATTGAGCATTAGATTATGTTGAATTGAATTCTGTTCTTGATTTATTTCCCCTATCCATTCTACTATTTAATAAAATTCGCATTTCTATGATTGTCTATGTAAATATGTATCATATTCTATACATACTTAGCCCTCTGCGCAGATGTAGCAACACTAGATGTTAACACAGCATCTGCCGGGACTCGACCCCAGTTACAAGTCTCCCATGACGTCACTGACGCGCGAGATCCATCACGACATATCAGTTCAAAGTCTGATTCTGTTACCCCACCTGTGCACATTAAAATACATATTTATTAAAACTAGCTGTGCCCCCCGGTTTTACCCGCATTGCTCCGCTCTTACTGGTCTTAGAGAGATGATATATAGATTATATTATGTTGACCCGACCTGTTAGTAATATTCATGCAAAATTTGAAGTAAATCCATGCAGTATTTCTTGAGTTTAGCCTGGACATACATACAGTTTTGACTTTGGTATGATTTTATTATATGTTTAAGATAAGTTTTTTCGCCTATTACTTTGATTAATGCATATCTTAAAGGAAAGGAAGGAAAGAAATTGACTCCCATACGATTCTGTTACACCGTTTGTTTGATGGAATATTTATTTAATATATCTATCAATGATCATTTTTTTTTTTGCAAATTTGTTTGTTAAAAGGGGTAGTAGCTTAATCACCATAAGAAATAGAAATTCGCTATTGCAATGTTATCCATTATGTTAGTGACCGGTGCAATATTTTAGATGAGATATTAGTTTTAATACTTTAAAGGAAATACTCGTGAGAATGAATAATGATGTTTTTTTTTACTTTATGTTATATTATTTTTAGCACAATTACATTACTAGAAGTATGCTAGGTAAAATGCTGAGTGCAATATTAAAATAAGTAGGTTCTACTTATGTCCTAATCATGAAAGTAGCAAAGTATTAGTAGTAAGCTTTAAGTATTATTTTATTAAGTACTAATGGTTGTAAATTTTTTGTTAGTTTGCCATTTCCTTTTACGCTAATCTATGCAATTTTGAATAAAGCATATTAAAAATCCTACATATAATTTATTTTAATTATACAGATACAGATATAAAAGCCCCAAAGTAAACCACACCCACAGCTATCTAGCTATCCAACGAAATATAAAATTAGCGATCAAAGCATACAGTTTTGTTTTCACATACCACCACCAAAGAAACCACAAGAAAAGAAAGATAGTAAGACCTCCTCTGAAGCAATCCAATCTACTGTTGGAATCTTCGAACCGTCTATAAGAAGAACAACTGATAGACAGCTAGAAAACTTCCACAGCATTCGGTATGTATTGCATCTGTTAGTAGGAAAATTATTGATGTGAGTACAGTGAAATGGAGAAAATAACCATATTTATTTATAATTATTTATAGTGACCAAGATTGGTAAGAGATAATAAGTTATTGATGTTCCAAAAAGTAACAGTCATAAAAACTCGAGTTCTCTCTGTAAGTTATTTAAAAGTAAGCAAAAACAGTTTCTCCAGATTAACAGTCTTTATTTCTCCAAACATTTGACTCATAACATTGCAGTATTACTGCCGTGTATGTTGCTTATAAAATAAGATCTTCTGAAGTGTAATTAGTAATTCCACCTTCGCCATGAAATATACAGGGTGGATTTATGAAACGGGTCAGTAAGGTGGTTAAATACTGACCCGTCGTCATAACTCCAACCTGTACATTTAACAAACTGTTCATTAAAATGTATGCAATATTATTATTACAGAACATATTCTTATCATTTAGAAATTAAAGATTTCAGTTGGGCAGTCTCCCCATGACCACGCTCGCGGGATACAATTAATAAATCACATTTAAAATCCGTTAAAATCTTTAATTTCTAAATGTATAATCGCGTAAAATCAATCACAGGTGAATACTATATTCTTATTATCCTTACCCAAAATCTTGTGCGACAATAAAGCATGTTGTATAGTGGTATCTCGGACAAAGGCAATTTCTCCTGTTCCGTTACTAACGAGGCATTTTAGCGCTCCTTCATACCCCGCGTATGGATCCGCTAATGTACAACGTATTCCTGGACCACCGGTACATAGCTTGCATAACCTAGGAATTAATGAATAAATGAATGAAGGTGAAGTTATTGTAGCGAAAGTTGTTTAAATGAGATTTTATTAAATATTGAATCTATATAATAGAAATGAATCGCCAAACGTGTTGCTAAGGATAAAACTCAAGGACGTCTCGATCGATTCGGCGTTATTACGTTTTTGTTAAGACGCAAGGAAGGTTATAACGGATAGAAAACACGAAAAAGGAGCAATGGGGTAGCAATCTTACGGCGACATATATTTCATTTTTTCATTATTGTACTTTCTAATAAAAATATAAGTTAATGTTTTGTTATATGCTATTGAGAATATAAGAAGAAATATTTTTAACTAAATATATAAAATACACTCACTGGTCTGGATTATCTCCAATAGGGTTGTACATATCTTTCAGTGAATTAGGTGCACAAGAATCACCAAAGAACTCAACTGCAGATTTAACATGATTATTGCAATCTGTTATTTTTAAACCACCTTCTCTGATAAGCTAAAAAAATATGATTCAAGATGAATTGAACTGATGTTATATTATATTATAATTATATTATATTATATTAATTATATTATATTATGTTATATTAGAATCAATGCAAAGTAAGAAAATTTATGTAACAATTGAAATTGTAAATTTTGATGAGCAAAAGCCCATTGAAAAGTTACATTTGGGGTTGCATTTTTTAGAGGACGCAATTTTATTTTTTTGATGTGTAGGGGTGGTCAGTGTGAAGCTATCACCAAGTTTGTGGGGTCACCACCCTTGTCCCACGGCCGCCATCTTGAAAATAGCGGTTGATATGGTTTTTACGATATATCTCTTAAACTATTTATTTGATAAAAAAAATTTGTTTACATTATTTGTTGCAAATTAAATACTCTACAACTTTGATCCTGCAACTTTTTGTCGTAGAACTATAAATAAAAAAGTTATAAGCGAAAATGTTCAGAAATTAGAGATATTTATATTTCTCAATAAAACTTTTTTTTATAATTTTACGTAGAAATGATATTTGACCATTTTTGTAGATTGTTTTTCGAGGAACAACTTTTATATACAACATTTTTTCATTAATTAAATAGCTAAGGTTTTACAGCGCTCCGAAGTGAGTATTAATTTTCAGTACTCTGAACTATACAGTATACTTATATTATGTGTGTACTAATAATAATTTGTCATCAGTAATGGTTTTTTTTGTTATTATAATATTTTTAATAATTAATTTTGCAACATCACTAATAATTAATTATTGAATCTTTTCCCCACCACCCAGGAGGTAGAGTCTGGAAGCGCGACTTTTTTTTACGTCAAAAAGCAGGTCTGAAATGTTCTGCAGTGTGCTTCTATTGTTCTGGAGTATGAGAAAAGAGCCAATAGCCAATATATGTATAGTTAAGAGTACTGAAAAATAGTACTCACTTCAGAGCGCTGTAAAACCTTAGTTATTGACGTTATGAAAAAATGTTGTACATAAAAGTTGTTCCTCGAAAAACAATCTACAAAAATGGTCTGATATCATTTCTTCGTAAAATGATAAAAAAAAGTTTTATTGAAAAATATAAATGGCTCTAATTTCTGAACATTTTCGCTTATAACTTTTTTATTTATAGTTCTACGACTAAAAGTTACTACACCAAAGTTGTAGAGAATTTAATTTGCAACAAATAATGTTAACGATATTTTTTTATCAGTTAAATAGTTTAAGAGATATATCGTAAAAACCATTTCAACCGCTATTTTCAAGATGGCGGCCGTGGGACAAGGGTGGCGACCCCACAAACTTGGTTTTAGCTTCACACTGACCCCCCCTACACATCAAAAAAACAAAATTGCGTCCTCTAAAAAATGCAAGGTTAGGGCTAAAAAATGTAACATTTCAATGGATCAATAATACAATAAATTTGAATTATTGCTTTATTTGTGTACTGGAAATGTATTAAATATAGAAATTGTAGACATTTCCTAGGAGTTGTATGTACTTACAAATTTTGTTAGGAAATTACAAAACGAATGCTTTTTGCATATTATACATATAATCAATAAAACACGCGCTTAAACTGTAAATCAAAATAAAGATCAAGTTTCATAAAAATTTAGTTTTCAGGAGCACCCTAATTGTTAAGTTATTGTATTCCTCAATACATAGAATTTTTCTGTTAGAGTGGGAAACGCCCTAAGCGCTCGCGCTAGCGCTCACGCTCGCGCTCACGCTCGCTTCACTCAGCTCCAGCGCTAAATTAACAACAACCAAACACTGTCGTTGCTTCGCTTAACCATTTTAACATAAAAAACAGTACATTTCCGTTTGCTAGTTATTTCACAAATATTCAATACTTATTAGGACAACATAGATTTCCTAGGAATTGTATAAAATGACAGATCTAATACATTTCTGCTTACATATGCATAAACTTATGGACATAGCAAATTTATTAGTTCTACTAAAAACAAATGCAAAAGCAGTAACATTGAAAAGGGAAATTAAAAACTTAGAACTGGTTCAACTATTTTTAAACTTACTACTACTAAGTTAACTGTAGAATTTTCTGCTATAAATGAGGATATTTTTAACACTCAATATTATTTTATTCATGTACTTACCACATGTACAGGCATCACCCATCCAGCCAGCGATCCCACGCCGGGGAAGCAGGCTCTCGCTCCTCGGAGACCAGCCAGCCCGATACCAGGCTGCACATGTGGTAGTGCACCTTTCTTCACCACTGCGACTGCATATTGATATGGTTCGCCAGCACCATAGAGCTAAGCATAAAAAATAGATTTTAAATGTTTCTTTGTTTTTATTTTATTTTGTGTAATATACAGTTGATTTATGGTATTTTTGAATTTAATGTTTGGTTTCTATTTGGGTATACTTATAATGTATCAAGTTTTACGTTAAAGTGTGTTGAATTTATTTACGAGTTTTTATTTTTATTTTTGTTAGTGCGAAGTTATGTTGAACACATTTTAATGTAGGTAGATATTAGTAATATAATTTGCATTTTCCATTCATTAACACATTGACTGCCAGAGTAATAATGACGAAAATCACAAAAAAATTTTTTAGTGCCAATTGATGTTATAGGTCTAGATATATATAGAATTAAATTTTGGGTTCAATCGGACGCAGGGTTCCGTAGAAAATTAAAAAAAAACTTCACGAGGTCACCGGTGCCCTACATGGCGCACAGAAATAATTAAGTTGATTTCTGTTACCAGGCGCCGTGCGGTCACCTATCCGGGCCTAAACTCCGGGCACCCGCGCACCTCAGTCAAAGACAAAAAGATTAATTAAATTATTTTTATTTTTCTTCCTATTGTAATGCATTCACAACCATTTTTAAATAAATACGTTTGAATTAAGAAAAAATTTTATGTTCTGGGCATTTTCACGTTATTGAAGGTTTACCTTCACTAATTCAAAATATTCTTACGTTACATAGAAACCATGCGAAAGTATTACACCTGAGCGCCATTCCGGTCACTTTATAATAAGAAATCTACGGAAAAAGCGTCCTACGGCGCGTAAATCATCCCTGAAAACAGGTTTACCGTGAGGTCACCGGTGTCCTACGCGGCTCCTTAATACAAGTCCGCTTCCGGTCACCGGTGCCCTACATGGCAGTCAATGTGTTAAGATAAATTTATTACATTTCTTTGAATTTTTGTTATTTGATAAGTAAATACATGAACTTTTTCTGAATTTAACTTACCTCTTGTAACAGCGGTACAAGGGAATGGTATCGTCCAGCGACATACACCTCCCCTGCATCTAAAGCAAGGAGGGACGCATCACCCTGGTCCACCCATGTCATACATTCCTCTACATCAAATGCCTGTAACAATATGTTAGTAAATCATGGAACTCTAATATGAATAGGAGAAATACTTCATTTTTATTTATCAGTTAAAAAGTAATTTATGCATTTGATGTTTAGAAGCATACAAATAAGTTCATTGGAAATAGGTACTTACCCTTTTACATTCAATTTCAATGAAATCTTTCCCAAACAAACCCTTGTCTTGCAACACAGCTTTCGCGAGTTTCTCGCATTTCGTTTGTTCTGGTATAGATGTTGTACACCAAGTGACCATGTCCCTGCCTTCGACTTTTTCTTCTCTGTGAATACCATTTGAAATACTTTCGCTACCGTAATAACTACTTCTTACGGTTGCTAAAAACAAATATAAATGCGTTATAAACATCTATTTCAACGTCCTACAGAAACTTTTAATTCATTAAACCGAAATCAATATATTCCACGTCCATGAATCCAACAGGTTACTCACTAATACTTACCAATTAATAGCGACGATAAAATTATACACGAGGTCCACATTTTTATATATTTCTACACTAACATTTTGTATATTTCAAACAAAATATTTAAACTTTTTGTGGACACACCCGAAATAGGTACTGAATTGTCAATCGTTTGAAGCACAGTTTGAAGCCGCTGCCCGCTTTGTTGCTGAGATCAATTTTCTGTCAAACACAAAACCAATTCACCAATGAGCATCAAGAATTTTGTGTCACTGGTCAATAAATCTGCGTTCATACGTAGATGCGCAGTACAGGGTATATTAATGGTTCTGTACGCAGTACGCAGATGATCACAGAGCAAGTATTGCTATTATAATATCAGATGATTAGTTCCGCTTGCCCGGTGTTGATTATACTATATTTTAATTTTAAAACAACCCTAAAAGTTGCGTTGTTACATTATATAAATTTAAGCTGTTTTATAGCATTTCTATTCAATTTATTATGGTTCAAATTGAAACATAGTACTAGAAATATGAAATCTTTTTATTATTATTATTGTGGATTAAAGATTATTCTTCAGCCATTTCTTCAGCTTAGATTATTATATAATATACAGGGTGCCCCACTGTTGGTATACTAAGCTCAAAGTAGGTTATAGTTTTGCATACGCTGAGTACGTAAAAAATACTTATAAAATTCCAGACGCATTTTTTTCAAATAGATGAATTCTTAAAAATCTATGTGTACACCCATAACAAGCAACCCGCTCAACTTTGCCATCAGTGATCAGCACGTGAGCTATCGCAAGCTATCGTTTAAGATTATGTTTTCATAGACAAAATGCTCACATTAGAGAAGCGGTATATGCCGGTTGCGCGAAGCTAGAGAAGAAAACATGGATTTTCAGGAAAAATTAAGCAAAAAATGTTTGTCGTAATTTTGTTGTTTAATTAGTATTTTTACGTGATCAGTGTATGCAAAACTACAAGTCCCTTCGCTCTTAGTATACCAATAGTGGGACACCCTGTATACATATACATATTTCTTTACATAATATATTATACGTATCATATAGCGATACAATAAGATTTGTGCATTTGTGGTTTCGCGTTTTTATTCAGCAAGAACATGTTTAATACTATTATTACGCTGGAAAATCTATCATCGAACCTTGATCGAACGTACCCATTTAACTTAAAAGTGACAGTCTCGTAACCAGGCCATTAAATATTCAAAAAAAAAAAAAAAAATTAAAAGTGACAACTGACAGTTGACAATTCTGAAAAATCTATCGACAATTCGACAGGCGACAGCACATGTGTTTAGTATTTCTTGTTCCAGAAAAATATTGTAAGTTTTTAAAATTGTATACGCCTGCGATACTTAACATTTCAAATTTCAATCAATTAAAATATTGCATCAAATAATAGCAAGTTATTTTTCAACTCTATTAGAACGCAATCTTTTCTATTTTCAGATTACTTTTGAAAATTTCAAAAAAAATATGGTTGTGTTTACTTGTGGTCATTGCGGAGAATCTGTTCAAAAACCGAAAGTTGAGAAACATTATTTGACAAAATGCAGAAACAAGAATCCTAACTTATCGTGCATGGACTGTTTTAAGGATTTCCTGTGAGTATGAAAAATCAATGAAGCTTCTTTTTTGTTTATATTATGGTTTGAAGATAAAATAAGCATCGCACAAGTGTCAGAGACTTTAGGGTGATAAGTTAACAGTTTTATTTTGTTTTATAATGATTATTTCCCTAATTTGTGTATGCCATGTTGGCTGCTAAGTGCTAAATGAAAGTAATACCTACATGTGCTGAAGAACAGCACATGTAGATGTCACGGGCAAATTGTGTACAGTACTCCAAAAGTGATAATGTGCATAGAAATCTTCGTCACAGTTCGGTAACTGTCATATTCCCAGAGCGTCCGAAGACGATATGTATATAGAGTGGTTAAATGCATTTTCTTCATGCATAATTTAGTAAAATTTGTTTAGTCAAATGTAATACATTTTGGAAATACGACAATTAGCGAAGATTTGCATGCGCATTATTAATTTTGGAGTACTGTAATTTTGCCCTTTATAAACGGCATCTGTCACTTTACATTTATATTGTAATATACTGAGAATTTATTTTTTCCAAACATAAAGTGACCATGCTGTTTGTAAACTGCAAAATTATACAATTTGCCTGCGACATAGTGTATATTAATAGGCATTAATTATTATTGGTCTTAAAATAATTACTAACTTTTCACCTACAGAGTTAATATAATAGTAATACTTACTACTTACTTACTCCTGTGGCACTGAACATGGCTTGAATCACTGAAATCTATCCATTGAAATGTTTAAACTTTAACATTTATTACATAAGTATTGATATTGTATTATTTATTTTAAGTGGTTAAATGTTTCATCTTGTTTGATAATAATAGATATTCTACCAACAACTCTGCTAAATTAATCCTTTTTTAAATAAAAATATAAAATACTGATTTATATTTTGGGTGAAACTAAATGTATTTATCTATGATGTAAAAGAATGTATCTCAACCAGTTTTTTGTATGATTACAGGGGAAATGATTATGAGTCACACACAAAGTGTATAACTGAAGAGGAGCGTTATTCAGGAAAAGGTTTTCAAGCCAAAGAAAAGAAAGGTGAGAAGAAGCAAAATGCTTGGGTGGAAATGTTGCAGGCTGTGCTCGATGAACAAAAGGATGCATCCAAAAATGTTTTGCGCATAATTGAGACTATTAGTAAACATAACAATACACCAAGGAAGAAGCCTAAATTTATCAACTTTGTTAAAAATGTTTGTGGACATAAAACAAACCCGAAAGACATAGATGCAGCTTGGGACCTCATTTCTGTGAAATTAGGGGAACTATCCAAATTGAACTCGCAAATTCAGAACCAAAATAAAAAAGAGAATGAACCCAAAACAAATGGAACAGATGAATCTTCAGAAACAAGTGCCAAAATAGAGAATGGTCATGATGAAATTAAAAATGATGAAAATGATGATAATGCTAAAACAGAAAATGGAAAAGCTGATGAAGGTGAAGAAAATAATGCAGAAGAAATAAATGGAGATGCAAAAGAACCTGTGAAATTGTCTAAGAAACAAAGAAAAGAAGAGAAAAAGCGACAAAAATATGAAGCAGAGCTTCTAAGTGCTGAAGCACCAGCTGCAGAAGATGCAGAAGAAGATGGCGAAACAAAGAAGAAAGGCAAGAAGAATAAAAATAAAGCTGAAAAGGTTAATGATGAAAATGTACCTCTTGATGGTAAAAATAAGATCAAAAAACGTAAGAGACAAGATACAGTGACAAATCCAGAAGTTGTTGATAATGGAGTAGTCACTAAGGAGAGTAAGAAAAAACTAAAGACTGAAGAAGAGGCTGAAGAAAGTATTTGTCTTCATGACCAGAATGTTGCTAGAAGTGAGGAGACAGAAGAAAAGAAGAATGGTAAATTCGATTGGCATGAAGTTATCATATCTGTTCTACAGAAGAAGGGCAATGAGCTGCCATTCAAAAGGCTACAGAAGAAGGTCCTGGGGGAATATTCTGAATACACTGGTGGTGAGGTAGATGACAGAATTGCTGATAAGTTTATAAAGAAATTGAAGAGTGCTCCAAATGTGAGGGTCGATAAAAACAGGGTTACACTTATTGAAGAGTAAAAGGGAAGTTTAATAAATGATTTTCTTTCAACATATAAGCAGCCCACTGCCATAGAGGGAGTTATTATTTTATTATTAATTGTCTATTGACCACCCAGACATGCAATAATGATGTAGGAGAACCAAACATAATTATAATGTGCTTATACAGTTCTACTAAACACATTTTGTAACTGATTTGATATTTCCTACATAGAGTTATGTAAATTCTTTGCAACTATATCCTGTTTCATAAATGTTGCAATCTTTAAATATAAAATAAATGATGATATAATTACATTTCTTTTTATTATTATACATTCTTCTTTAATACAATCAAAATGAATTCATAGGCTCTGGATAAATGAGATGTCTATTATAGATAATATTATAATATTATAATTTGAGTCAGTTTACAAAGGTTACCTATCTCATAAGATCTCATATCTACATACTGTTGATGAGTTGAAATTGTGGTATTTCCTAATTATTTGAGTTTCAATAGAACAATAATTCATTGTTAAAATTATATCCATTGTTTGTAATTGAGTACAAACTGCACTTTGCAAATATGAATTCGATGGCTCTAGGTTCCAATTTGAAATTAATTACCGAATAATAATAATTTTGTTCAAAATTAGGCTTTTTTTGTATTGCAGTAGGGAAACTCCTACTCCTCTAAACGACTTAACAGCGAGGTACGTATGTACATTGATCGGTAGGTATATTGATCCATATTATCACAATGTTATTGTCTGCTCTACCTATGTTTGTTTTATAGATAATAAGAATTGTTATTCCTACAATTTCGCATAGACCTATAAAAAGGTCTTTGGCATTTGCATGTCGGATCAACGGTTACAAACAAAAATCGCCATTCCCCCTATCGGCCATCATTTATCATTCCTTTTCATGGCCTTTATTCCCTGTTCTATTTCTAAAGTAAGATTAATGGTTTAGTTTCAAGCAATGCTAAATTTAGCTGGCCGTTGATCTCAATTAAAATCGGGTTGTAATAAGGTAAAAAATGAATCTACGCCTATCTACCAGATGTTGAAGAGGTAAATGAACCTTCTTTTATATAAGTTCTTGTAGGTCGTAGGTGCCACTTGTACCTAACTATCAATTACGAGCACTGAGGTGGAAAGCCTTCGTATAATAGTGGTTACAAAGTTTTATATTTATGTTCCAACTATTTAGTTTATAACTTATACTTATTGATTTATAAAAATCTATATGTACCTATTCAGAATTTTTTTGATAAATAATTACATACCTATTATAATATTATATTGATAGTGAAGTCAATTTTTCCATGTTTTATTTCTGGTTATTCTGTGACAGTCACCAGCGATTCCGAGGCTTATAAACACTTGCGGAAATCAAAGCAATTAATTATTGGTCTATAAATCTTTCCAGCAGACATATATGTATATTCGATTTTGTTTACATAGGTTCGAGAAGGGCTTCTTTACGAGTGTCTTAACCAGATAATTGATTATTTTCTTTTACTCATCTTATGGCCACTTGCCAAGTGTATCTACTTGACATTGCTAACTAAATAATATTAGAGGGATAGGTATAACTAAGTAAATAATGAGAAGAAAAATATAAATAACGAGGGCGTAATCTAAACATGTAGGCAGGCACCTAATTAGGTGGTTACTTATACTGTATGTTATGTTCAAAAGAAAACTGTTTATATTAAAATATTCTAGTTATCCTTGTAGCAATTATGGCATAAGCATCGTTTCATAAAAAGATGTCATACTGTGTTTATAGCACCTCAGCTGACGAGGCAATATAGTCATTTTATGTTATGTCGGCTCAACATTGTAGGCGGTAACTTGTTATTGCCTTATGCTCTTTTGTGGAAATATTACAATGTATTTAAATATTACCTAGATACCAATTATTTGTGCAACATTGTTAAATTAACGGTGTTTTATATTGTGTAGGAACTTAGTTGTTGTTTTAGTCTAGTCTTTATGGAAAGCGTGTTCGCGTGTTCGTAAGCTTTTATTGAAGCGCTGTTTCGACTTTAGAGTCTATCCATATTAAGTCAAAGTATAGTAAAAGCACGTTAAATGGTAATAGTGTAAAAGTTAAACTTATGCAAAATCTATGTACATGTAAATTTAACATAAAATCACTATTTTATGAAAGGAAAGTGCTGAAAGCTGAAGCTAATGATAAACTTTTAATGTAAGTATTTAATTAAAATAAGCTATTAGTATTGACTTGTGAGTTCTGACTATCTTGATTCTTGACTCTAAACAATTATTGTTAGTAGGGTACCTATTCCAATACGGTAACCAACTAATCATTATTAGTTTTATTTTACATTTAACGATCGAACATGGATCGAACGTTTACCTAATAAAGAAGAAATGCACGAAAAGCTGCTCATACCAGCTTTAATAATATTTAATTTGAAAAAATAAAAACACGTGTCCCGTAATTTTTTACAATAGAAAGAAAGAAAAGTTTATTTATCATCTATATACCTAGGTATTAATCAAATTATTTAATAGTCGCACAAGGGATTAAATCTTTGTCAATTTTTAAGAGACATAATAACAAGAAATTATATTTATATTTTATTCGCTCTTCGTCATTAATCTCAGCCTGTTAATCAACTTAATTAAAAGTTTCACAAAGTTACCCTTTACTAGTTAGGTATCTACGGTCTACCTACTGAATATACATGACGCGGACGGTAGGCGGTGTTTTTGCGCAGATAGTACCTATCTATTATAATATTTATAAATATGGATGTAAAATATAGTAAGGTCTAAACATTTTTGAGAGGCAAGACGCGTTCACTATTTTCCTTAGAGATTCCATAGATGGAAGTTCTACTTCCTCGTTGAGTTGTCTTGCAGTTTTATGCCAAGATAAAGTCATACTTAGTATTATTACCTTTCTTAGTACATCCATATGGCATGACCTTGGGCATGACACATATGATAGAGATTGTCTAATCTAAAAATGAACGCCCCTCCACTAAACTTAATTGTTTCAATGTGTGAGGACAAATAATTATTGAACCACTTTATATGTGTGCGCGCGGCGATTCTACTGCAAACTTTGACTCTCTCGCGCACTGATTTGTCAACTAATCGGGCGATCAGTTCAGGTGCCTAGCATTGTATGGCGGGGAGAGCGCGCTATGTACGGAATGACAGTGTCCGTTCTGTCGTGCATCGCGTCATTTATGCACTAGTTGGCCAACTGGTCCTGTTGTTCAGGTTATTCTCTTGTTCGTGTCTAATTGGCGACTGAACGACCAATGAGGCAGACCAATTTGTGTGTATTGCGTCTATACACGTACTTTGAATGTGAGCGTAATCACAGTGGAGGGGCGTTCATTTTTAGATTAGACAATCTCTACCTACCTTCATATACTGGTAAAATAACATGTTCTGTGGTTGATTGCTTTGATAATTTCATTTATAAATTTCTGCAAGTAGAAAAGAAATGTATTTCTCTCTGTGCTATATCTATAATATCTTAACCGATATCCAAATCCATTATATTCAGAGTCCATCTGCAATTAATTGTACGAGATACTCATTCGCTAGTCTAGCTTTCGTCAAAGAGTATCTAGGTAGGTACCTAGAGTTAACATTTCTTAGCACACAACATACGAATTTGATCCGTATTATTAATATTCACAAAATATATAATCGTATAAACAGCTACATGTACTCGCACGGCTCAAGCTGAGCTGATCCTTCTTATCTTTCAGCGTCAACATTAGGTCAACATCTCGTACCTATGCGTAATCCGATTACATATTTGAGTGTAATGTGAGGCTTAGAACGAAGTTTGGAAAACGTCGATTGATGTGAAATAGTAAGTGACCTAGTAGTTAGTCTCATTAAAACCTTTACAGAGACTGCAAATAATATTTTTTCTGTAAATATATCAATTCATCGGAAGGCAGAAGCTTAATCACTATAGTATTATATTATCTGTGGTCACATCTCTGCTTCAATGAGTGAAGGGACTTACGTAATAACTAAAAGATTATATCAGTGGCCTGATTTGGGTAAAAATTGCAAGATGTAATATAACAGATAACATGGGTAATGTATGAATTAAGTTAAATATGAAATGAAGGATGAATATAATATTATTTTAAAGAACGTGGTTGAATATCCTTTTAACAAGCATTGTGCTAACAGATAAACCAAAAGAGCGATTTATAGAACTTTTCACTATTGTGTCTTTGTCCAAGTTTCACGTAAAATCTACTGAATAGATGTTGTTATCCACTTTGTAAAGGAAGTTTTAATGGATAAAACTTTTACTTTTCAAACCTAAGTGACCTGAAAATCTAATAAACCCTTACATTCAAAACTATTACGATTAAATGTTAGTCAGCCTATCTGAGTGTAATTTGAGTGACTTTCAGTTAATATTCATTGTAACGGGATAAGGGGTCTGTAAGCAGCTAAGGTCACGGCAGTAAATCCACTCCCGAGTTATAGTTGTAATGGTTATTCCAGGAACATTTTGATGTCTGAGTCCGATGTAAATCGAGTTTATAGCTTAAAGGAGCTTGCACACTAAATTGTAATTTTAAATATTAATAACGAAGATATATTAATAAAAATAAAAATTTATTTAATTTGATAGGTACAAGTAGAAGTTTAGATCTTATTAACTGGAAGGAAATCGTTGATGTAGACGTACCTATAACGTTGCTTACTTTAATCATACTGCGCGGCCACACACTCGACGAGTGGTATGGGAAGTAACGAGGAAAGTAGGCAGAGACATAGTGTGGCCAGTGGCCACGTTACTCATTGCTCTGTGACGTTCTCGTCATGCCACTCGTCGTGCTCATCGTCCTGCTCACTGCTCCCTATTTTGTTGGTATTTGCGCGCGAGTCAAAGGACCGGCAATACGAGTGCGAGTGCCTGCCGCCTGGCCACATACTCGGCCTCGCGCGATCGCAGTCCGCATCGACATCGAGCGCTCGCGCAAGACGCACACGTATGCAAAATTGGAAATTATGTTGTCGCCAAGCATGGAATGGTCAAATGAAAAATTGTTAATGTTTTTTTTATGTTTGAGGACGACGACAACGATGTATATTTTTACTTTTACTTATTAATATAATTAGCTATACCTACTAAAAATGCATAGCGCGCACGCTGCCACCATTTCAACGTCCATTTCGTGAGACAAGGCAAATGACAAGTGAGGAGCGTCGCGATCAATCGCGCGAGTAGAGCAGTGTGTGGCCAGAGAGGGCAATGTCGCGGCGAATAACGGCAGTGCGATGAGCAGCGCGAGGAGCATAGTGTGGCCGAGACAATAAAGATGCAGTATATTAATGTGCATTTCCAGACCTCATATTAATATCTAAATCATGCATAAAAATATTTATCAAAATAAATAAATCAATAATAAAACCCGTGTCACACAACACGACCAAAATTTACGAACTGTTTAATTAAACCATGTGCACACAATATGCTAAATATTCCCAGTAAAATGGAGCGTAGTGTGGAGGCTTGCTAATGTTTTCGCTAAACTGTACATTGTACAACCGCAATTTTGTCGAGATTGTTCAATTTAGATACGTGTCATCTGCGTGTTTATTTAGTATTTCGTTCGCTTTTATTTTTATGAGTTACTTTACGTATTCCGCTCGAGTTGCATGTTGTTTACTAGATTAACACGAATTTAGGTGTATATTATAAAGTTATTTTACCTATGATTATTGTGGACCTACGTTAAATGAAATACTTACTCTTGTATTTAATTTATTCATATACACGTTAACGTAGCCGGTAGGACGTAGTTAGGTACATACATCGCCTTTACATAGCCACTTGCCACCAGGAAATGCGTCTGCTCGTTTGCCTTCTTATAATATTAAAAATGCCGTAAATAGGTATCTGTAGAATTATACGTACTGTACTATCTGTAGGTATTCAAATAACTTTATGAAATAATTGTATCTAAAAAAGTATCTACAAAACAAATGAGCTCAATCCCAAGAGGATTATTGTGATTTACTGAAGAGTTCCACAATTTAGCTTTTGTTCGGTTAGCAATACATATTTTATTCTTCTTTTTTAAATTAAACTTTAAAGAAATCCATATAAAAAGATTTAGAATGTAAAAAACATTATTAAAGCCGATATTCTAATGACGTCGGAAAACTTAACCTTGTTTGCGGCGTGTTTATAACCCATCTAATATTAAACTTCAATATCTTATGATCTTATACATTATTATTTACGTTCATATATGAGTAACACCGTCAAGCCCTGGTACATGTTATGTTTAAATTGAGCTCAGCTCGTAGTACGATATTTTAATATATTAAAGGGTGTACTGAATAAGTACTTAAATATCTTTCAGCCGAAGCAAGCAGATGCGACCCATCTCATACACATATTGATAATATTACTCGGCGTAGCTTAGCGTGTTAGATATTTTAAACCAGTTGGTTTTAGTTAGCTAATTGAGTTTATAAACTTTAATTTTTTATACGGGTTATCGTTGGATACATTATTTTATACATATAGAGCGAAGCTAAAGTTGAAATACGAGGTAAGCTTCATTTTTCAAACACATTCAGGCTCATAATGGTAAAACCAGTAAAAATAAATGGTCAAAATTAATATAAATTTATCAAATAATGTACTTACTTATAATTAAATGAAGATCGCTGAATTTTTTTCTTAAAATACTAAAAAAATATATTTTAATTAATGAATGGGCGACCTGATAACCATTTTTACTTAAATATCAATCGATACGTCGGTATCAATTAGAGACAACCAAATTTCCTTTGTCCTAAAAAAATTCTAAAACAAACAATTAAGTATGCCAAAAAATGAATATAGCTGTAGTCCCTTATGAATAATTTATTTAGGTCTATAACTGAATAATTAAGATAAACACTGACATTACTGACCTGTTAAATATTTATATTATTGTCTATGATTTATTTAGGACGTGGAAATGAAAATATTTGTTTGGGACTATTGTGTGTTTGTTATGTACCTACATATAACACGCATTAATTATAAGAAGATGCATAAGGCCACCCAGTAAGGACTTGTACCTAGTAACGATTGCGACATCGCGCACACCTGCGATTCCAGAGAGTATTACGGCAATCACCACCACCGCGACGCTGCCCCGCCGAAGACGGAAGACGATGGACACTCTTGGTTCCAACATTGAACCGGAGGGACGTAGTTTAAGTTAGATATAATTTAAAATGTAATTTTTTTATTACATTAAATTATTAATAAGTAAATTTCGGTTTTTTTTGCGGCTTCGCGGATCGGTCAATATAATTTGTTGTTGATTTATAATCGCTGATACTGTAACGGTTATGCTCACTTAATTAATGTTACATATTATATTTATTATAAATAATATATCCAGTTTAGGCAGTATATCTATACTAATATTATAAAGCTGAAGATTTTGTTTGTTTGTTTGTTTGAACGCGCTAATCTCGGGAACTACTGGTCCGATTTGAAAAATTCTTTCGGTGTTAGATAGCTCATTTATCGAGGAAGGCTATAGGCTATATATCATCACGCCACGACCAACAGGAGTGGAGCCACGGGGGTGAAACCGCGCGGAGCAGCTAGTATTACTATATAATAGAGACCAAGCTCTACTGCTGCCTTCCATTCCGTCATATTATACCTACTAGGTTAAGAGAATGAACTATAAGTTGTAGTCCAAGAGCCCGCTTCAGCCAGGCGCACAATATTTCATAAAACCAGAAAGTTTGTCTGCGCACGTCACCAACACAGGTAAGAGCGATGAGCGTCTATGTAGTTTGGGTAGTGGTTACTTTGACAGGTAACAGGTAACAAAGGTGTAAAAAAAAGCACCTCAAATACATGAAAGCATAAAGCTCGGTATTTTGATATTTTCTTTAGAATAATATTTAAAATGATGTCATCCATTGCCGGACACTTAGTATGGCTTTAACCCCCTGCCGGACACCCCCAAACTCAAAAAAATAATTGTACTTACACTTACAATATAGTATAAAAGCTGAATTTTAGATATGTTACTTGGGGGACTATCAAAAGAATTTACCCCAGTAGCCGGACAGTTTTCACGGTTTTTACATATTGCCAGAGGCCTTGAAAGTCTGCGGTAAGTGCGAGCGCGAGGCAATATATATTTAGGCAGGTTTGAGTGAGATGGTGAGTTTGCTCTATTGCGAACTTTTATTTACTCAGTATTATATCCTAAACTATATTTTATACAGTAGTATCGTAGTAGTAGTAGTAGTTTTATACAGTACGTATAGTTCTGCAACTTGTATTGATAATGTTTACTGTGATTGCAACTGTTTAGAAAAAAATATTCTCAATACACTGACTTCGGATCACTGTGGCCAGAAAGTAGTTTTTGAATGGGATTGCATACCTGCATTTAAAAGAATTAATGTTAGGCCTATAACTAAAAAAGGCATTCATAAATTTAGAGATAATATTAATAATAAATTGCCTGGCCTGAATGATCAATCCTTTCATAATAATCCTTGTGAAATGTTTACAAATCTTTTTAATTTAAATCATAATGAGTTTGAAAAAATCTTTAAAGTTAAATCTTTAAGTATTACCAAGGATTTACCATTTAGCCAATGGGCAACACCTAGTATACACAGATGCCGGAACGTTTTATATGAGTTATATGGCATGAAGCAATATAACAAAGACTTGTCATTTCTTATTCGTCATATTGCCTCGCGTCGTCGTTATATTGCCTCGCGCTCGCACTTACCGCAGACTTTCAAGGCCTCTGGCAATATGTAAAAACCGTGAAAACTGTCCGGCTACTGGGGTAAATTCTTTTGATAGTCCCCCAAGTAACATATCTAAAATTCAGCTTTTATACTATATTGTAAGTGTAAGTACAATTATTTTTTTGAGTTTGGGGGTGTCCGGCAGGGGGTTAAAACCGTACTAAGTGTCCGGCAATGGATGACATCATTTTAAATATTATTCTAAAGAAAATATCAAAAAACCGAGCTTTATGCTTTAATGTATTTGAGGTGCTTTTTTTTACACCTTTGTTACCTGTTACCTGTCAAAGTAACCACTACCCAAACTACATAGTCGCTCATCGTTCTTACCTGTGTTGGTGACGTGCGCAGACAAACTTTCTGGTTTTATGAAATATTGTGCGCCTGGCTGAAGCGGGCTCTTGCTCTATTGATGTAATGATACTTTTAAATATACTTACTTATAAAAACAGGAGAATTGTTGATTAATTAGATAGTACCTAACCTACTAGATAAAGTAAAGTGAACAAAAACTCGAAATAAAAGCGACTCTCAGAGCCATTTTTAATGAAAGGTGTTAAAATGGTTTGGGAATTATTTCCCATTGTATAACACAAAATTCATTAGGAGTTTTTCAATACAACTTCGCGCCCTTCAAATGAAATAAAAAAGTTTTACAATAGCACTTAAAGCCCAAGAGGGTGAGAAAGGGCTAGTTCACACTGTACGATTTAAGGATTATTGAAGTGAAACTTCTGCACGTTGAGAGTAAAATTTCAAGGTCGCGTCATGGCCATACCGTCACGTCATTGCTAAAGAAGTTTCACTTGTGACACGTGTGCTCTGCACACGCTATTTTTTTATTTTACTTTGGCTTCCAACAATAATGATAAAATAACAAAAGTATCATAAGTAAGGACCCCTTCCTACTTATGATATGAACAATTCCATTTATTCTATGTTTTATAATATCTTTATGCATAACGCAGGCGAATTGAAAATGATTGATAGCTTGAAAAGTTATGGGAAAAGCTTTTTGCATAAGTAAGCAGTTATTCATACGGTGAAAACGAACACAATAAATAGAATTTTATCATTTTTATCAAAGAGGAGGACGTTATCAATTCTATTGTGTGTTTTTGTTCGAATTTAGTTATTTCTTTGAAATATGTTAAGTTTAAGTTACAAACATTTGTGTCCATATGATATAATATTATAATCCTTTCACAACCGAACATAATCAAATTTCATTATCAGGACAATGGGGTGCCTGGATGGTCGCTGATAACAATAATTGATATGTTATTCATTCGTCTTATATTACTCGACATAGTTGTTATCCGCAGCTTCGCCTGCGTGGTCCTAATAAATTTTTGAGGTACAAACTTTTGTCTGCGTTGTTAGTCAGTTATTCAGTCATTCATCTTTGCGTTTTATATACTACTAGCTTTCTACTCGCAGTTTCGCCAGCTTCGTCTTACTTATGGGCGTGTTTGATGTAAAATTTTTGGATATTTCCCGTTTTATTTTCAAAAAGTTATTATTGTCATTTTACTCATTAGGTAAAGGGCTTTCAATATCAGTTTAAAGATTTTTGATATTTGCAATAGTTACGGAATAATCGCCTGTGCACACTTAACGATTACACTCTGTATATTAAAAACCCTCATCAAAATCTGTTGCGTAACTTTAAAGACACACAGACGAATGCAACTATGTTTTATACTATGTAGTGAAGATTAATACTGACTATAAAATGAGATTAAACAATTCCCTTATGTAGGTCATACCACTGAATTTTAATATATCTCCCTTATTAATGAACTTTTCCGCCATGCATAGTGATGTCGACCCTGAAGCCAATGTAAATGCAAATTGCCTTCATTTTGACTGGATATAATGAAATACTTTTGCATTAACAGCTTCATTAACAAATAATAATACCACGTGTTAATCATAAAAGTTAAAAAGAGCGTGTGTGCCGAGCACACGTGTTTGAAGTGAAACTTTTTTGGCAATATTCAAAGATACCAAAATCGTCGCCTTATTGCAATAATGACGTGACGGTATTGCCATGACATGAAATTTTACTCTCAACGTACCTAAAGAAGTTTCACTTCAAAAACGTTACAATATGTTACTCAGATTCACATGCTAAATAATTATTTTGTTTTCATAACAATTATTCTGTTGTTAGTTAAACTGAAATATATGCTATAACACAAATTCGGTTCTTAACCGTACAGCTGCTTTAATTTAATTTAACAGGCGGGAATTATCTCAAATGTATTAAAACGAAATATTACAGTCGTGGCATGATGCCAGAATGTTCCACATCAGCATAATATGTTAGGGAATAAATTAATGCATTTGGTTTAGTGACGACCACATACTTAGGCATAATATATAATAATGTATAACATATTATACTAGTATGATTTATTTCGCCTGTAGTTGTACGTATTTTAGAGTGCTCTCCATCGCGGTGTTGGTTGGGTACCTACATAATATTATGTATTGTATTTTAATGCATTTGAAAGTTTCTATATTATATTTAGGATAGATAGGATAGAATATATTATAAGTAGAACGCCAGTTGATAGAATTATTAAAAACTCGTCCGTGTTATGATATACTAATATTAGGGCACAAGACAAACTAGACACAGTGTCCAATTTTATTTCACTCAGATTGAAAGATCGTTATTTCAACGAATTTTGATTCAAAGGCGTCATCGTGGTGAACTTTTACCACAGATAATATAATCTTTTTGTTGAAATTATTTACTGTTACAATAAATAGGTTAAGAAATTACAGACAAATAATAATTGTTAAATCCTGCCTACCTCTATTAAACCGCTTATGTTCGTTGTCGGATTTCGACTGACATTTTCCTTGAGTTAGCTAGTTAGGGCTCAACGTCTTACTTATAATGGCCCTTTCTACACATCTAGGAACTTCCATGCTAATCTTGTTTTAGTGCTCTTAATGGTACATATTAACGGATTTCAAAAATTAGAGATATAGAGAGATTATAATATCATTTAATGTGAAAACATTTGAAGTCTTTCTAGATAATATGACTGCGAAGTAATTTTCCGACTTAGTTGAAGAGTTGTTATTTACTTCCAGCGTATTCAGACAAACTCAACACAAACATTGGTTTACTCAACTAAGCATCTTTTTGAAGTGCTTTTGAAACATGGACTGTAATATTAAGAACTACTTGCAGCTTGTGACTTTGCTTATAAAAGCCGCATTATTAACTCAGCCCCCGGAATCACAGACACAATAGAAAATCTATTGTGTCGTGGTCAGATCGGGCCGCTCGGGGCTCAATGGGTTATACTTCGTAGTTTGTACATTTTTATGAATTTACTCTCCAAAATTTCATAGACCGACAAAAAATTGACCCCACTTAAAACTTCATCTTTAGAAACACGAACTCTTACTATATATCATGTAAAAGGTATCATTTATGCACCTACCGATTATCTCGTATTGTAAGATCGATCTCAAGTTGTGGTTCCATTGCACGATTGTAGACCATGCTACGCATCGTTAAAGCCTTTGAATCCATCGTGTATTTCGATGCAAATACGCAGTACAATTTAGATAGAAATTCCGATCCTTGTGAATTGTTATTTTATTCGTAGCTAGTGAATCTATTTCGATACGGCGCGGCGTATTGAATTGGTTTGTGAACTATACGTGTGGTCTGTTTTTTTTCGGACATAGCAATACATTACGGGTATGAACAGTGCTGTGCTTCAGGTCCTGACTTTTGAATGCTAAAAGTTTTAATTAAATATTCGACGTTGATTAATTGGAAATAATAAATGTAAACAGCAACTTTTTAACTGATTTTGTGGTGACGTGGCCGTGGTAGTGCATTTAAACAAATTAATTTTTCGATAGACTTAATATCTATTTTATACCTTATGCATTCTTTGAAGATGGTAGATTTACTTAAGAGTTAAGCCTACGTAAAGGTCGTCTCTAAATTTTGGTTAAGCAAAGAAAATATTTATCCATCCGGGAGTTTTTGTTAATTCCCCGTCTTCTTCAAGCGATGTTAATAAGTGGTTCTCGCTGTAACGCCTTAATTATGAACGGTTCTGCTAACTTGATAATGAAAGAGGCCAGAAGTTTGTTTGTACTAGTTAAATGATTTAATTTGACTCTTAGATTAAAGGGAATTTGGTAACGAAGAAAGGAAGTGGTGTTTTGTGATGCGATTATTTAAGCCGTTTATCGATAATGTTCGTGTAATGTCAATCAGTTTTGCTCAGTGGTGGTGTAAAAGAAATACAACAGCTACTACAATAAATACAATTACAGGTATCTTGAGGCATATATTGAAAGCTCCGTCTTAAATAAAATAAAAAGCTTTTTTATACTTAGTAAAACGTCGTTATTGTGCACGACATTCTGAGAACCTAAAATAAAAAAAAATTGAATAAAAATCTGGTCCAATAGTTTGGAGTACGATCTACCTCTTAGTAAAATTTCAAGCATCACAAGCGAAATTGAAGTGCTATTTCATGACACATTTTATATTAAAATGTTGTATCATCCTGGATAATTGTCGAGTTTCATACTGCCACGAAATACATAACTAGCGGAACGAATGCTTTTATCTGGTGCATAATGCCTTGAGTTATTACTATCATTTTAATATGCAAGCGGTTTATGAAACTCGACAAGAAATGGTTGCTAATTTTATGTTTTTACATTGCCTTTTACATACGAAATTATTCAGCAATAATAGTTGGTAAATTCCATCCTTACTTATATTTCAGTTGTAGATTTATTTTGATGAGTTTTGAATATAATTATTTTCACATATCTATAGAACACGCACGCATTAAATACTTTAATCCAGACTTACTCACAAATGCTAAAAGCAGTAATATATAAATGCGAAATTATGATGTGGAATGATAGAGTTTTCTAAATACATATATATTCCAAGTTGTACGCTGAAATATTTAAATTCTCATCAGTGCAAAAGTAGGACAATGAATTTAAAATCTCATTAAAATACGACATGTGTCGAGAAACATTTATAAATCGCAATAATTGATAAAGCATTTCCCTTATATCATTTTACTTGCCTTTATTTGACAGAATCCCGTAATTAGGGGTCTAATTATAATCTACACGAACTATACATTCAAATTTAGGCGCGTTGTTAAATAAGGGCTGTAAATTACTACATTAAAACCCTTTGTTTCTACAACAATGTGATTACAAACATTTTGGGAATATTTCTATCCCTTTTAAATCTCTTTGAGTAACAAACCATGTTAGAATTTCAAGGTTCGTTAAATTTTATACTTTGTAGAGCAATTTGGTAGCTCATATAGTTAACTAATTGATAATATTCGTTACTAATGTGTGAAAGTGGTGGATAATGTTTACTAATTGTGGTGTGCTTATTGTTTTAAAATGTGTAATAGGTCCTCATATAAGTAGCGATAACAGTTTTTATTTTTAGTCTGTAATATTAAAACATTTGTGGAGGAGCAAATACATCAATCAAATATTGAATATGAGATTTTATATATTTTTCAAATTTGAATAAAATGTTCTAATTCTTTAATAATTAATTAAACGAGTACCTAATAATGTTGAATTATTAGGTACCTACTCGTTATTTTTTCAATTAAGGCACAGTCTGCGTATAAAATAGTAATTCTAATTCGTATAAGATAAAATGGCATAACAAAGGCCAAATAAACAATAACAATAATCGATTATATCTGTTTTATTACCGCTATCGGTGGGTATAACACCGCAATAAGAAATAAATCCTCTGAGGAGGTTATAACACCATTTCCCATAACTAGTTGTAACGATTTATGCGGAGGAAATTTATGGCATAATGAAACGTATTGAGGTAAATATTTGCAGAGATTGTTGGGAATTGTCTAGTGAAAATATTTGGAGACAATTGGGATTACTATATTGTAAATAGATACATAATAGTTCAATTGAATTGTTGTACTTAATAAGTATGTAGTTAGTCTTTTATTTGGTGCAGATATTTTAATTTTAAATTTGTATGATGTGAAACTACATGCTACTACAGTTTCTTCTACTATCTACAGGTTTTCGATAAATTCCTAATAAGATATATTGAAAACCATAGTAGGAGAGTTTTATAAATGTAGCGTCATATAAAGAATAAAAATAATAAGTTTGAATGAAAACCAAGAAGAATGGTGAAAAAATATTTCAAGTGTTCATGATACTGTGAAAGTCTACGTCATTGTCCAGGTTATCAGTCCTATAAGATGCTTAAGATATTTCTACATGAAATAAGCATTACCTAAATTATTTTAATTCTGAATGAAGGCGAATATAAAATTGATTCCTCTTATTACAAACATGGAAATGTTCACATAATTAAAGCGACATATGAAAGTAATTATTATCCTTAACAATATTGTTTGAATAAGCCCAATGTTACTTCAGAACTCTGCTTGTTAAAAGCCTCAAAGTATTACGTATTTCTTCGTTTATTCCTTAAGGCTCTATTTGTAACAAGCCTGTTTGAAATACGCCGATGTTTTGCCTTCCTTGTTTTTATAACATGCGATTTGTTTAATTAACCAACATGGTAATGTTTCGTTGTAAAATACCGTATTAATATTATATTGTACAGGATTTCATTGGTAGTTAGAATAATGTGGATAATATTTTGTTTAATATTTGAACAAAAAAAAAAATTTTCGTATAATCTAGAGCTTTGTGAAGAAACAAAACAATAAGCTACAAGCATTTTTGACTTTATACGTCGAATATAACGTACATTTTCTGTTCCAAGCCAACAATAATGGCTATCAACGCTCAAACTGCTTACAGTGGCTAAAACGGGAAAAATCGCAGAATAAAGAAAAATAGCACTAACACTTGTCGAGTACAAAATAAAAAGGGTTCCAACGAAACAAATGGAGTGAAACATGAAATTTTTAAGTTGCAGCAAAAAGTTGTGATCCGGGATTTTCGAGAAGTTTCACCGGTTTCAGAGCCCCGGGGAGTGGAAAATATGAGTTGTTGGTGTCCACGGCCCGTGATTTATCCGGGATATATATTTTATCTAATTTTAAGATGACGGGCCCAGCGTCCACTTGAAATTTATTCCGAAAGTTGTGGATATTTTTGAAAACTGTTTGTCATTTTTTGATTATAAAAATCACCGCTTCATGCTGTTTTTGTTTGGGAAATATTTTTGGCTATATCTGCTACAAATAGATATAATATGATAAACAATAATAAATTATACTAAGTTTATATAAAACTTTTCATTTAGAGTACTACTAATAAATAATTTAAGCTATTAGTGATATTCCTTATCTTTGATATCGTACGAGTCAGTGTTATGTTTTTTCTCTTTCGTGTTATTTTTTATTTATGTTTTTATATTTTAATAAGAAAAAAAAGCACGATTTTATAAAACGTTTGGTTCCTCTACTCGTTATACTATGCACGGCAGATATATGAGTACAACATATAGTTCTGTGAGTACAACCGCATATTGATTTCTACTGGTTGTTCAGATTTTGCAATTTATTTTATTTTTTTGACGAACGATTTCAATTTGATTCTTGCTGATATGGAAAAACAATATATTGTGAGCAGAATAATTACGAGATATTCATTTATATAGATAACTATAAAAAGGCACGTTGATAATAATTTTGTCAAGTTTTTGGTTTTTTGAATGGAGATAGAGTGGTTTTATAAATGTATTTATTTATAAAATCCTAAAAAAATACGTAGGAATAGCATTTATTTAACACTAGAGCGCACGCGCGGGGGACATAGGTCACCCAGTGTATTATATTTCTAAATAATTTTTTAAAGAATCGTGCTTGAGTGTTGCTGTCTCAGGTATTCCTCGACTACAAATCACCGGACATTTTAGCAGCGCGCCAGCTTCCTTGGTGTAACGAAGTGTACTCTGTGAATGTTTTAAAGTATATGGGTGACGCATGTCTCCCGCGCGAGCGTTCTAGGAAGTTTTTGAAATCATACAATTGCGAGTGAAAATCAAGTATACCCTCAAGTAAGTTAATTATTACTTTTATTTTTTACTGATTTTGTGATAAATTTATAATTTTAAGAATTTATTAATAGATAGGTAACTAAAATCGAAATAAAATACTCATATTCTTTTATGCTCAAATTTATAAGAGTGCTAGGACACACTTATTTTTTTAGGTTGATATGGCATCTGCATCGAAAGATTTGACTATAAGTAGGTGACTGGAGGAGGCATTGACGGAAAGCAGTGCGTCATCAGAGGATGAAGAAGAAGATAATAGCCCACAAGAACCCTCTACCTACTCCAATCAATTCACCTCATGCATCTGGCACGGAACTGGAAAGTGACGGTGTGTCTGACGAAGACAAAGATAAAATGCCATTGTCACAGTTAGCCGGTTATGAATCTAGTAGTCTAGTAATTTACCAGTTGAATAATCTCCAAGTCAAGACAATCCGCCGAAAATATTTGCAAGAGGCTGGGTTTGAACTTGTGAAAGCCCTTATAACGCGACGAATTTCCAAAGGAAACATACCCAGAGCTATAAAATTAAAAGCCAGACTTCTGGTGCATGTCTGAATATCCTCCAGTACAAAATTTGCCTATACGCGGTGGAAAAGGGCGGTGTGACTTTTGCAGCAGAGCGAGAGATCGCAGCACTCGCAAACAGTGTAGCAAGTAAAATAGGCGTATTTGTCCAGATCACCAATTTGTATTATGTCATATGTGTGAAGAAAATTTTATTGGATAAGAACAACTTATTCTTAAACTTTATAATTAGATGATTATTTTTACCAAATTTGTAGTTTCCAAAGTAAAAACAACTGATTGATCACAATAAGTCAAAAATTGGTTACTTTTCATAGAGGTTTATGTTTAGCTCATAATTTAAGTGAAATGAGAAAATGTTGATATATTTTTTGTCTCATCACTTAAAAATAAAGTTGATTCGTAAATAAATACTTCGTTTACTTTTTAAACTACGATTTTTATGAAAAAAACGTGCGTCGTAATGGGTGACATATGTAACCCACGCGTGCACTCAAGGAAAATTTTAGGCGCGAGCGCTCTAGTGTTAATACAAATGGGATATGCGAAGTCACAAGTAATAAAAAGTGCGTGCGATGGCGTGTGCAGTGGTAGGTATGTGCGAAGGCATAATATGCAAATGCATGTGCGAGTCATGTGCGTTGGTAATGTTTCTTGTCTGAAAAAATATTATTTTTGGGTCCATAATATCTCTCTTATACAACATACCTTTTTATTTCTATAATAAGAAATACCATGTAATATCTTGTAATAGAAGGAAATATTTTCATCAGTTATTTTTCTAGACCTCAAATAAATTCAATACTTAACACAATTTATATCATAACTTTGTATATAAAATAGAATGTGATATTTTTATTCAAGATTTTGCTATTTTCTAGAGTAGGATTGAAATATTTTCTACTTACAGAATAATATAATAACAGTCGATCCAATCATGTTTCGAAGTATGTATTACGAATCAGTCTTATTTCCCAGGAAAGTAGTAAATAGTATACCCAATGGTAAGTAGACCCACATGTTGGTCATAGCGGGGGTCCACGGGTAATACGCCAAATATACCTGTGATATATTTGACG
>CAJQZM010041152.1:0-13250 GCA_907164665.1 Colias nastes | reverse complement strand
ACTCCTTTGTTGCCCCGAGGCCTCTGGACCTCTAAATCCGGCCCTGTTAATACTTATAAATGAAAACTTCGTATTCATTCATTTGTTTACACTATTGAATAAACAAGCAATGTGTTAAGTAAGTAATAAATTATAATAATTATCAAGTGCCTATGAATATCTTAATATATATAAATCTCGTGTCACAATGTTTGTCCTCAATGGACTCCTAAACCACATAACCGATTATAATAAAATTCGCACACCATGTGCAGTTCGATCCAACTTGAGAGATAGGATAGTTTAAACATGAAGGTACCACGGGCGAAGCCGGGGCAGACCGCTAGTAATAAACTAACGTTTTGTATAGGTACTTAAAGAAAAAACTTTATATAAATACATTCTTGTAGTTGAAAAAACAACCAAAAATGAACATATGAATTAGTTCATCTCAATTATTAATTTATATATTAGATTAATAAATGAATAATAGCCAAGATATAACTTTTTGGAAAATATTACTTTTTGTATCCTAATATGAGTTAGTTCTATTAAATTTATTTTAAAGCGTACCTCAAGCAACGCCGCGGGACTAATCTAGCTATTAATAAGATGAAAATTTCCACTGTCGATTCATCTCAATCATACTTAAGTAAAAGACGAGCTCAAAGCACTTTATTCAGAATCGTTACTGAGAGTAGGTGGTAATGGGAAAATTAGAAAATTGGAGGCAATTTTCACACGATGGCGCCTTAAATCCAATCTATTGGATCTATATGTAGCAATTGGAACGGTGTGAGAAATCATTTTCGATTTCTTCCTGGGAGTTCTCTAAAGATTATGTTTATATGCAACGATATAAAGTTATCGTTTCAACGACATTCTTTGTAACCGTCGTAACTTTTAAAGGCATTTATTGCAATATGGGATAGATAAAGTCTTTATCTATTCCATATTGCAGTCTTTATCATAAAGACAAACTAGCCAATGCCGTTTATCAAATATCTACAAAATATGTTATAATGTTGATTGTAGATGAACTTCTAGAATGAACAACATGTTTTCTACGAAGGTAGTTAAAAAAATGTCTCGAACAAACAATACTTTTACGATTAACCATAAAATTCAGAAGCAATTTGGTCAATGTATGTAATATTATAAGCCATAAAGTAATCCACTAATAGGTTGTTCAAGCGATTTTCCTAGAAGCCGTGCAGATAAAATCAAAGGGGTCAGACGAAGGGGCTGGGCCCGTCTAATGGTCTGGTATGACCGAAGGCCATAATTCCCTGCATTGCAGACAATGCTGCACCGATTTTGTTTGGTGCAAGTCATGAACACAGGATATACAATTGTTCTGATAAAGCAGAAGAAATATGTTTGGTTCATATGTGAATAAGACGATCGCATCGCCCGGGGTCGAAATCGGAATAAAAACTAAAAGAGAAATATAGAACATACGGGTGAAAGAATTTTCGAATTTTGATATCTTTCTTTTTTAGTTCTTTATAAAATAAGTATTCTATTTATAACATATTTTTGTACGTTTCAAAATAAGTTCTTAAGTCCTTGAAAATACAGGAAATTAAACTGTTAAAAGCGTCTTTATCGACCACTGCGCTACGTCACGTCATTAATTCAATATGGCGTCCCCTAAAAGGTTCTGTATGGTTTTAAGGTTGATTTTCATGTTGCTTATTGAACAAGAGTTACTCAGCTTATTTGAAGGACTTCGGTTTTTCATAATTATTATCGTTTGGAATTTCGTCTTTCATTGCTTGTGTTATAAATGTGTTTTATTATGAGTCAATTGTTCAATGTTAACAAGGTTAGGTATTGTTACTTCTGGAAGCTACATAATACTTAAGCTACTTATTGTTATTTACGAAAATTTCGAGTTTTCTAGTAGATTTAATGTTAGTCATATTTCTCAAGAGTGATATGGGGAAACTGTGAACTCGTGAAGAAATATTTCGGAAAAGTTAAAATAGGGTAATTTGTTTTGGCTTGGTATAAATTTTCTTCTGCTTATACTTTTAGACTGTGGGAAGGATCGAGCGAACTCTGTTTATGTATTCGTACATAGAGTATTGTAATTTGCTTGCTATTATAAATTTACATGCATACTTCGTGTATTTACCTACTTGAAGTAGGTACAGCTTTGTGTTTCAGATTTCACTTCCTTATTTTTGCAATCTTCTATGCTACACGGTAGATTTTAGAAGATAATATTTTAAGATCTCCTTATTTATTTTTAATACCTTATTGTACAAACAAGATAGGACAAAGATAACATTATTACAAAATTCTTTTTAATTTATTATGCGAATATTTTTGCTTTTAGACCTTTATGCTTAGTACGGAGTTAAGATAATAAATATTTTTAATTTCTACACATTAATCTATATTAATATTATAAAGAGGAAAGGTTTGTAATTATGTATGTATGTATGGTTTTCACGCATAAACTACTGGACCGATTTCAAAAATTCTTTCACCATTAGAAAGCTGCATCTTCACTGAGCAACATAGGCTAGGTTTTATCCCGGAAATCCCACGGGAACGGGAACTATGCGGGTTTTTCTTTGAAAACGCGGGCGAGGCCGCAGGCGGAAAGCTAGTAGTAAATAATTGTAAGATAGCGTATGCTTAAGTTTTCTGCCCAGATAAATACAAAGAACGACGCCGCGCCGAGGCCGGGGCGAGCCACTTGTTTAAAATAGTAATGTGAAAAACGAATTCAACTCAGTCACAAATCCACTTAATTATTTATACTCTTATATTCTTAACGTTAAATAAAGTTTGAAGGATCCCGATTTCGGAATTGAATATTAAGCTCTGCAGAGACGGGATTATATATGTGATTGAACGAAGCGTGGATCTTTTTTATGTTGCATTTCAAATGAGTTCGGTTTGTAAAGCAATTTTATTTAACAAGCCAACTTGAACTTTATGTTCAAAGAAATAAAAAGTTATTTTATTTGCTATGTGATCATAATTCATTTTAAAAATAACGAATTGCAACGAGAGTAATATTACTCTTTTCATTGAATATCAATTGATAAAACAGAAAATTTAAAGCAAACAAACTATGTTAATTTTTGCGTGAAAAGTACATGTTTGAATAAAGAGCTTTCGTTCTTTAGCATATCCAGGTAATATCAGTGTCATCAAAATATATAATGCACTTAATTTCCAGTTTGTTAATTTTGTTTGTTAAGAAAATCTGATCCTCAAATAACATTTCCATAACTGCGTAGGTATAGTTACAGCTCTTGAATTCATCATTACTGAAAATCATACTACGATACGAGATATATAATACAATATACATAATACATATTATAACAACTAGAACTTTTACCTTCACATTCTAACGACTTTCACCTGCGCTCCACAGCTCGTATCGCTATGAAACATTCGACACATCTGCATTTTAAATCGTTGTACCTACGTAGGTAAACGAAATGTTATTACATGCATTGTTGCGATATGAGCAGGGGAGAACACAAAAATAAGTACTTATTAGGAGAACTATTGTATATTAATGTTTGTAAGTGATTACGTCAAGATTAAGTATTGTGATTTTTCAGCTATTGAGCAAAATTCACTATCAATTTGTGACTTAGAAGTTCAAATACACAATCACATTCATACTACAGTAGCAACTAGCTGACTCCGCAAACGTTGTTGTGCCAGTAGCTATACCCTAACACCTAGCGGTATTAAACATTTTTAACGACCTAAGTAATCTCACCGACTTGCCAAATAAAACAAAAAAAGAACAAGCTATTTCACACGATTCTGGCTACAAACGGGACACGAGAAATCACTTATGCTTCTACAAATTTGCGTTGAAACAAAACCCACCCGTGAATTAGCATACATATTGTTACATACGTATTCACACGCTATAATATTATTAAAATAGCGTACATTTCATGCAGTAAATCACCTGTATTTATACTGACAACAGTTGGCTCTAGTTGATGTAAACGGGCAAGACGTGTAATATCCGTTGTACCGAGGGGCTTAACTAGACGTACGAACTAACGTGCGTTATTTAATATATTACTATGAATATGTATGGAAACAACGCTATACTGGTTGTAAATACACTTTTCAGGTAGGCATAATCAACTAAGGGTTTGCTGATAATAACTGAAGATAAACGCATTCTCCAATTAAAGAAAGGTGGGTTGTAATGTTAAGAATTACTCAATAACAACCCTGCGTTTGGTAATTTTCCGACAGTCATGACAATACGGCTCGCTTTATTACATCAGAATTGTTTGTTTTGTTTTCGTATTGATAAAGAATTCACATTTCACGAAGCCGTTTCTTTTAGGAAATTACAACAATCGCAAATATTATGTTCGTAAAAAGGTAATAATATGAGAGAGGACTTAAATTTGATTATTATAATGTGTATGTTGAATTTCTACTCAAGTCTAGAGGGAATAAGCGTAATGTTAGGAATATTTTTGTAAACTCAAACATTAATTTATTATCAAGACTTATATATAAGCGCTGTGAAATCATATTACAATACAAAGAATTAGTTATTATCTTATGATACCTTATATCAATACAATTCAATAAAATCTTTGCATAAGAATATTACTCCGTTTTAAAACAATACCTACTCTTGCTTCGGGTAATATTGCACAGGGCAAAGCAGTATTTATTACGAAAGCAGTTTATACAATTGTTTCAAGCTACGCTTTTGTAATATTCGTTACAAAGGCGAAATGCGGTTTTCTCAGTAAAGATGCACTGAATTTAACGTACACATGTTGCTTCTCAGATTGTTTTACATAAACACTCATTTTAAATTTAGTTAAATGTGTTTTTAAGACTACATTCTACTGCATACAGTTAATTTGAATGAAGAAAACGATTACGTTTATTGGAAGAGTTTTAAGATCGAAGAAATAGTAAATGAGCAATAAGCAATGTGAAACTATGTAGGTTTCATTAATGTTTTGGTAATTTGATGAAAAAAAAATAACATCTAGTTATATACATATATTCGGTATATTTGTTTTTAAATCCAATACCTAAGTAACTATAAACATATCCCATTCTTCAGTATATATTCTACAGTATTTATTTATTCTCTAGTAATAGTAAAAGGGTTATCCGCACAAAAAGTACATTCTATGGTCAGGTTTCATGTTTACCTATATATAACTTGTCTCTTGACATAGGATTATATGAAATGTCAACGCTATCCCAAAAATAGCCGAAGCCATTTATGCTGGGGATTTTAGTCTCGAAAAGTGACATGGGTCAGTACTTAGCAAAGTTATCGAATAGCCACTAAGATTGAATGATTTGCAACTTGTAGACTAATGGCTTTTCTATGGAAATGGAATGTCGAATAAATCATAAGTATTACTTTACAGGCCCATTGAGAGGAATTATGTAATAAGTTTGCTCGTAGACCGTAGTCTCGTACACCCTTTGCGCGGATTACGAAGTTCAGGTACTTCTCTAAACAAAAAGATTAGTTCTATCTTTTGTTTTGTTGTTTATAAAAATAGATATTAATATGATGTTGGAGTGACATTCTTATCTTAACATTTTCAATTAAATTACAATTTATTTCATTGTTTTCTATGTGGTCGTGTAAGAAGATCTTGTGGATTATAAAATAATTTGCTTATCAAACCTTCCCAATATTTCTCATTTTTGACATTAGAATATCCATAATTGAAAAAAGATACGTAATATGCTCTGAAAAGAATAAGAATATTTTCCTCATTTGGTCACTAAAACTCAATAGACAAACCATAATAATTTCCTTCGGAACCACAACTTCAAGCGTGATATTCGATGTCAAAATGCAAAAATGTTTTCTAAAAATATTGGATTCAGTGGAAATGTTTTTTATTTGTTAACAGAGCGTGTAACTCGCGGGCGAGCTATAATAAAACAAAATTTTTTTCATAATCCACGTTGCAAGAATGAATAGGCCGCAAAAGTTCCAATCAAATTTTGTTTTTAGGGTTCCGTATCCAATGCAACGCAACACAAAAAAAAGCATGACCTGTACTTTTATAAATGTTTAAAAGCGCATTAACCTAGTCTATAATAATAATTTATAATGTATATCTGTCTTTCAGAATTATTTACTAAAAGAATTTTACACAATCGATACTATACAGAACCCGTTTATTATGACATGTTCTCGCGTCAGAAGACTCTTAAGATTTAATTTGGAATGTGCCAAAGTGGCGATTAAAGCATGTGAGTAAGTAATTAATAACTCTTTGTAAAGAACAAAGTTTGATTATCTTTGAAACGTTAGTATTAAATTTTCTGTAATTACAAAGATATTGTAACGAGAAAACTCCTAACGGTTTCATCGATTTTTATGAAGCTTGTGTAAATTTAGTAGGTACTAGCGGTCCGCCCCGGCTTCGCCCGTGGTACCTACATGTTTTATAGCCTATCTTGCTCAGTGAAGATGCAGCTTTCTAATGGTGAAAGAATTTTTGAAATCGGTCCAGTTGTTTATGCGTGAAAACCATACAAACATAATAACAAACCTTTCCTCTTTATAATATTAGTAAAGATGAGAGAAGGCCGGAAATTATTTTTTATATCCCTGAGTGACATAGCAATACTATGTTTGCTGGGTCAGGAATTGTGTCTATAAATACAAGATCTATTTCGAGCCAACCGTAAAACGTTATTAAAGTAATAGTTCCTGCTCCAATTCTGACAAATTATATAGAAATTTATTTCACATTGAGTAGGGTCCGAAGGGAACTTGGCTGGGTTTTAAATTATTCACAACTTCATCAATGTTTCATCAGTAATCTTTATGGCTTGGGAATATTAGTCTGTTTAAGCTACAATATCTCGTATATTATTTATTTGATAGTGGTGAATGGTGATATAATGACAATAACAAGATATAGTATTCAATAATGGTAATGTAGTGCTGACCGAATTTCGGTCGCAGTTCATTGCAACCCAATTGATTGAGATTGTACCTGTAATCTATGTATAAAATATACATATGTATATTACAATGCTCTCAAATCACACTTATTTTGGAACTTAAATATGCATACGGACAAGATAGACGCTAGGACAGTTTTTTGAAGTGAAACTTCTTTATCGGGGTTGGAAAAAAATTTAGTGTAACATTTTTTCGTTACGCGTGACATTTTTCCGTTACGCGCCATCTTTGATTCGACGTATTTCTGTAAAGTTGCATAAAATAAATTATTTTTTGAAAAATAAGGTCATAAAGAAGTTTCACTTCTTACGTGTGTACACTAGTACACGCACACATTTTTTTTAAATCATCATTTTGTTTATAAATACAGCATTTATAAACAAAATAACATTGTCATTCATTTAAATGTAATGTTAATATTAACAAATTACGGTTGTCTTTGCGTATTTATATGTATTTAGTTTATTTTTTAGTATAATTAAAAATATAATTACAATAAGATCGAATATCGCAACTAAAATTAATCTTAATCTTATAATTATTATAATTTTGTGTTAATGTTCCTAGATACTCTACTGTTAGTTCTAAAGCTAAATAAATAAATCACATACATTTTGTGGCTGTAACACGTCACAGCATAAATCCGCTAGTGTCAGTGTATCAAGGTATGATACAGTGTTAAATTTCATGCAATATTCATTTGGTGAGTCAAAGTTGTAAAGCGTGTTTGGCCATATGAAGTTTTCATGAGCACTTAGCACTTATATTAGAAAATGTGAATCTCATATAAGCCAAGTCTTTGAGTTATACACGAGGCGTGAGGTAGTTAGCTAGATTGCATATAAACAGCCTTTTTGTAAGATAAAAAGTTCAGTTGTGTTAAAAAACAGTGGTAAGATATTTTATAAAGGAGTAGCTGATGCCTGCGACTTCTCGTATTATGATATTGTTTTGTGAGCAACCCTTTTTTCCAAAATAAATAGACATCAAGTATTTATTTACATAACATTTTCCTTAAAATTATATTTTCATAAAATTTTCCTTACCGATGTTAACGATATAGAAGTCAAAATATGAAGGATAAATATTTATATATTTAGGTCAAGAACGTAGCAAATTTGAATTAAATTATTCCAATACGTTAATATTAAATAAATCTTCAATTAAATAAAATCTAAGAACAGACTCTCAAACATCTTATTCCCAAGAAATGAAATGAAAATCCGTATAAAAGTTTCATTTCAAGCTCCCACAGACCCATAGTACTTAGCTGTACTTAAGTGCTAACATTAATCGTGTTTTTACATAATCTTTGCATCTCCTAGGTTGTGACTTGAACGGTGGAATATTTCAAATGTCTCGTGCAGCGCTTGAAGAACGAGCTTCTAGGGGACGGATTCAAAAATATGTTAGGGCGCCAAATAGTTTCACTTTTTATTTTATAGGGAAATTATTTTAATCCGTATGTACATTGTTTTTTATTGTCTTTTAATATTGATGGATTTTATACTTTAGGGAAATTATTTCAATCTGTTTTTACATTGTTTTTGGTTGTCCTTTAATACTGAACTTGAAATATTGTACAAGTTAACTGATATCATGTTATGACATATTATTCTGCAAATGATGTTGAAAATTATAATATGGATTTTAAATATCAAATATATTTTGGAAATTACAGTCGACTCTCGTTAATTCGAAACTCAAGGGACTCTCAAAATATTACGAATTATCAAGAGTTTGAAATATCAAATGGTTCGAAATTTGTGAGAAATAAATAAAACTTCGAATTATTAAGTGTTTTAATCAATTATTATTTATTAAATGCTATTCTACAGTAACCGAATGATAACTAAACATACCAATTCGTGAGAAGTGTAAAGTCAAACTTATCATAACAAAAACAACGGCTCATTGAACAAGTTTGAACTTGTCGCAAAATGTACCTACCTGACTACCTGCTTACAATCTTTCCGCCTCTTTCTCTTTGCAACTTTGAATTGTCGAGTGTTGGACGCCGATGAGTTCGAATTAACGCGTCGTTTTGTTATATAGCAATGATATTTTCATTCGAATTACCAAGTGCACAAAAATGTATGGAATTAGTTCGAAATATAAAGAGATTTTGTAGGGACCTCGTGATGACTTTGAATTATAGAGAGGTTCGAATTATCGCAGGTTTGAATTAACGAGAGTCGACTGTATATGTTCCAAAATCACACATCAACCGGTTATGAAACCAATAATAATATGTATTTTAACAAATACCAAGAAAATAAATAAAATATGTATTTTTCAAGTTAAAATAGAAATATGTATTTTTTAATAATGAGTGAATATGATTTGGTTGCAGGATTTTTGCATTGATGTGAAATGCCGGGGTGAAAAATCAGAATTAATATTAATGAGTTTTACTCGAAACGCATAGCTGAATAGGTACTTGATTGTTTGGAACTTTTTAATTGACTCTACAATAATTTGCTTCTACTATTTTTAACTTATTGTTTATTACTAAAATGTTTTAAATTTTATTAGTTCTTAGATATGGCTAGTTAATTTATTTTTGAATAAATTACACATATTTTTTACAATACACACATAATTGTTCATAAACGTGCTGACACATTGCTCTAGGTCACAGATAATATAATATGTACTATACTACGATTAGATATTATACGTATATACTATATACGATAATAGACTTGTGGAAACCCATGCATGATAGTGTTGCACGTCTGACTAAACGATTGATTATTATCTTTGATGCATCAGTTGTTTCCGATAATATTTAAACTAGGTATATTACAATTTAATAAAAAAAAAAATTGATTGTGGTAACAAATAATTGATTTATACAAATTTAATATGTCGCTTATTTTACGTTCTTTCTACCAGTTTTCTACCAGTTTTGCAGACTGAAATACAGTGTAGACACAATCTTCTAACATGCACGTAGCACTTTCAATTGTGCTGTGTAGATATTTCGTAGCGTATTTCAACAGTGCTACGAAATAGCTACGTGCCAGTCCTGTATGATACTCGAAGCAAATATAAACATTGACGAGAAATGAACCAACTACGTGTTTATATTAAAACTTTTTTGACAAAATGTACAAAGCCACATTATTGTATGCAATATAATTTAAATTCAATTGCTAAATAGATGAAATTAATTTTTATTTTTTTTTTATTTTAATAATTATTATAATTAAAATATCACGCCAAGGTCGAGTTCGTCCCTGCTTAATTTTATATCACACTGCGAAGTTGGAAGGAATTTGCATAAACTATTGTAACTTAGCGCACATAGTCTGTGAATTAAGTCGTTAAGTGTACGCGGAAGTCTTAAACAGCTGTTAGACTAATTGGTAAAACTTACTCTAAGATATCATGACTGTATTAGATAGCGCCTGATAACGACGCATATTAATGCCTTCATGAAGTGAGAACTATCTGTGATATTTGATTTAACAAATAGTTGAATTCTAGCAGTATAAGGTAAAGGTAAAAGTCTTAAAAATTTATGAAATATTGAGATATGCGTGTGTGATTAACAATGAAATATGATATAACAGGTTAGAATCCTAAAATATTTATCTCTTGTACAAGTCGTTACGGTTGTTTAATCATTGATAAGTGTAAATTCACGATTATTTTGTCTCGATAGGTTTTTTAAGTTTTGTAAAATTTGTATGTTAATCTTTTCCAGACCCTTAATCCCCATAGAGATAAATTTTAGTATCATCATCAAAACTTGTGTAAAAGAAACGTTTAAGAACAAATTAGTATGAAATACGTTTTCATGTATTATTTAACAATTTAATTTTCGCATTTCGCCTTAATCGTTCGCACCCAAAGCCCGCATGTATCCGGATGTACCTATAATCCTTATTTAAATGAATCTTTTATGAGCGCTTACATTTTTAAGGGTGCATTTAGAACGGGATATTTTTTTTTTTTCAACATGTAATGTGTTCTTTTTGTTAATGGTTTAAAAATGTGAGGTTTATAAAATGATAAAATAAAAAAAAAAAAAATGAAATTGTTATGTTTATTAGATAATTTAAATTAGATTAATGGCATAAAAACTACGTCATAAGTGCTCTAGAAAGTTTTATTGTTTTTTAGCAAAGAGATAAGTAACAATAGCATAAGAGACACAATATGATGCAATGAATTAAATCCAGACAGAGCGAGCTTTGTTTATACACTCACACATGAACACCATCAAGCCAATTTCATGGACAATAGTCAACTATTCATGTATGGGTAAGATCGATTTAAAACAGGATATTTTAAGGTATTTAAAACTTGATAAATTTATTATTCTATTTATTCTGAAATTACGAATATTTTACACTCAGGGTGAAATTAAAAACGACATCGGCATCACATAAACGATATTATATTTTGTACGAAAATAAGCCAATCATGGTTTAAGCTGAAGTAGGTCACGCGCGTAAATTATTGCAGACACAAATTTTAAGTGGTAGAAATATGAGGCGAGGCATATTCAATAATCGAAAAAAAAAATATATATTTACTTAGGTAAATAAAATATAAGAAATACCTACCGTAAGTAATTTTCCTTTTTGCGTATATTCTAAGACAAACCTAGCAAGGAAGCCTTAGTGAATGTTATAATAGAAGTAATTCAACACCTTAACTTCGAAGAACTTTGTCTATAAATAATATGTCTTATTATATATTTTCTTCATAATATAGGAGAAAATATAAGAGATATATTACAGTAAAGTAAATCTGAATTCAAAGGAATAATTGAATAATACGAAAAACGTTAGAAATAAAATTTAATAATTCCAAACAAAATATAAAAGGTACGGGTCAAAGGGACACAGGGCAAGAGAAGATGTTATAATGAATATTTATGAATATAAGAGATTTCGAGAAGTTTCCATACGATCAATTTGTATATTATTAAGGTAAAGTGCGTATTTTTATATATTTATAAATAACAATTCTGTAACAAAAACGCATTACCTTTTATCATAACCGTTGAGTGACTTCAATGATATAAAATATTTTACAAATTACAATATAGATTGAGTTAAAGGTATTAACAATTACATAATATAATTGTATTCTTTACCAGTTATATTAATATCTATGTATATTACCTACATAATACACTATCACTACCATATCACTACATAGTATAAAATAAAGTCACTTTCTCTGTCCCTATATAGTATATCCCTATGTATGCTTAAATCTTAAGCAACGGATTTTGATGCGGTTTTTTTAAATAAATAGAGCGATTTTCGAGGAAGACTTTTGTATATAATTTATTAAATTTTACACAAAGTTTAAGGGTGAAACCACGGACGGAAATCTAGTTAGTAATATAATAATCAATAAATGTTAATTTTTCTGTTGTTTAATTGATTGACCAATACTTCCAAATGTATTTTTACATCACCGCATATAAATAGCAAGATAAAATATTTCTAATTGGATTGGTTTTCAGTTTTATAGTGTATATAATATGAGCTAAAGCCTTGTTTTCAAAATGAAATATGAATTATTTAGGGTTCGCGAAACGAAATGCGTCCGCTCGTACATCCGAAAAAATATTTGTTAATTTACTTTTGGCTTCGCGTGAGTAATATTTGATTGTTATTTCGTGAAATCCAAAACCAAAAGTTATTTATAATACAGAGATAGATACAAGGCAGATTTTTATAAAGGTACCAAGTTATATTTTCGTAGTATATTTTAAGTTTTATAGTTATAGTCAGTAACTGTGATATTTTAAGATAAATATAAATTCAGCTCCAAAAATAAACCAAATTTCTATAAACAAATCGCGTTAATTTACCAATTGGTAATTATAAGTATTTGAAATATTGTTTGTTACATAAAATAATAATTTATTACTTACAACCGTCAATCCATCGTATCGATCGTCGTTGAAACCCTTGTTATTTAGATTTCTATGTTGAAACCCTATTAAGGTCTCATTAATTTTTAATTAACGTTTTTAAGAACCTAAAAGTCGTAGCGAGCTTACATATAAATTTTATCACTAATTATTATCAAAAACAAACAATATGTATTTTATCTATTTTGGCATTAAAGAGAAGTGTTTTATATTTGTTCTTTGTGCAACATCGTTTTGAACCCAATATATGGGTGTTTTTATTTATGAATTAAATAAAAAAAAAGTTTGGAAAATCCAAAAGTGCACGCCTCATAATTTTTTTTTAATAATTATTTATTAATTATTATTTTTGTTTATTTAATAACAATTAAACCACATCGAATCAGACCCTGA